>JAULCE010728077.1:0-15368 GCA_032359355.1 Macoma nasuta | reverse complement strand
GATTTTGTAATTGTTCTATTAAACGTGTCCTTGTCACAAAACATGGTTTATGTTTCTATTTTATATCTACTATTTACAGGGATTGTATCATAGTGTTTAAATCCTGCGGACTTCAAGGTTAAAGGTCAAAGATCAAATTGCCCCCATAGGCATGTATGGCATTGTTTGTCCTTCGACTCTGTCTGTTTATTAGTCCTCTACTGGAGACTCGTATCTATAGGTTTGCTATACTCCTGTTCTTTATAATTGTGTATAAGCTTGAACTCTATGATTTTAAACTATAAGTAGGGCATGATTCTCAGTCATAAAACCCAAATTTTCATCCAATCTATAAAGAAGAAGTACTACATTTTAGTGTGATGGTCCTGCGTTCAAACCTTCAGCAGTGATAAGAAAAGGAATATACACTTTTTTGACAATGTTCAGTATTTTAACGGACATATTGGACATATTTCACATAGCTGTATGACAGAGTAAAAACATGTTCAGATTATACCATGCTACTGATAAGAAAAAACAGCAATGTTTTGACGCTAAATTAATGAATATATGCTGGCGATCAAATACCAAACTGTACATGTCAATCAAACTTACCCTCTGTGTTAAACACTTAAAACCAAAATGTTGGCTAGAGATAAGGTGGATAAGAGCGTTCGACTTCAAATGAAATAGAGGTGAAGCCCTTGAACAATATAGACTTTTCAACTTGAAACTGTAAATCACTAACTCAATTTTGAGTCGCTGGTCATCTGTTTTGGCTCCAGATTCTTTGAAAAGATTCCCTACTTCAAAGGCATTAGAAAAGAATGACTTTGTAAACTTCATTATTGTTGTTTTAGCTTATAAAATCAGGTCAGCACTATTTTTAAGACAATTCTTCCAATTTATCTAGAATTCATTGAGTATGAGATCAAGCATGAAAAGAGGCGTTAAATTCTACGCGCCCAATAACCTACTCTGGTTTGATATATTATCATTGAAGTCTTAAAGGTTGCCGGCCGTCTTAAGCAGGTCAGACGAAGGTACAGGTCTACAAACATCTTATGGCAAACCTATTGTTCTCAATGTTTACAAACATTACCTGTAAACATTACAGGTATACACACATAGGCTTATTAATAAAGCGATGCCTAGCATTTTGTAAATGACTCTGTGCTCTAGTGGTGTAGATGGCTGGTGTATGAGCAAAAGGTTTCCGGTTCGAATCTCGCAAGAAGCTAAAATGTTTTTTTTGTTTTTAAAAAGAAATAAAAGCGACACGTGCTAGAGGGGAAACACATTTGTAAAGACAAAATCATGTGTTAATGTGTCTTGCTCCCTGTAGCACACCTCGATATATCGAATTTGGTAAACAATTTAATTTTAAAAGTGACGAATAAAATATCATGGTTATAGTGGGATGTGAACACGCACCGACTTACATTGAATGCAAAAGTAACAGCTGGTCTGGCTAGCTTAACCACTACACTACTGCGACTTTATCGTTTTGTCGCTGTTTCTTTATTTATTTACTAGCCTATGCGTGTATACCTGTAATGTTTATATGTAATGTTTGTAAACATTAAGAACAATAGGTATGCCATCAGATGTTTGTAGACCTGTAGTCTTTGTAAAACCTATTTGAAATCAGCCTTGTGACGGGCGTCAACCTGTCTACTACAATATTTGTTGGGAAATTCTATTGGTTTCCCAGTCTCAATACCTTCTTATGATTCTCTCAGTCGCATTGTTATTGCAATGTCCCGAACTAGATTTTTCGACCAATATGAAGCAAAATTTAGAGCTTGCAACCTCAAAACGCAAGCACAATCCAGATACAAATTCCTACGGTGTCAGGTTTTGGTAGCTGTCAGTCAAGTCTTGCATTTGTCTAACGTTCAACATGCACAGTGATCACTGTGTTACACGTGAGACTGTCATACATGCATTGTACAGCCGGCTTGCAACTTTGTAAGGAATTTTTTAGATGTATTGTGAACTTGTCTGCTAATCACAGCACCCCCTGGGCCCGCACAATTAGTACATTCAAAATATTGCACGGCTGATATATGAAAAGACCTAACATCTCAGGTTGATTAAGATAATCTTTACTAAGTTGTATATTTGACTTTTGCTATAGAAAGCTTTCAGAGCATGCACACCATCTTGCATGATATTGGTCTTTAATGATCGATAGCGGTCTTACATGTATTCAACAAATATTGAATTGTCACATATTATTTGTATATTCTTTTTACACAATGTTTAATATCCGTAAGAAACTACAAGGCGGTATTAGGGTTCACGTTACCTTTATTGAGAACTATATGAAAAATGATATATGACACTACATGGTGTTTACTTTTATTTGCCGACCGGTTATATATATATATATAAACCAACATACATGAGTGATAATTTTAAAGCCATAAGGAGGAACTATTTAAACAATGACACTAAACAAGGTTGAAGTTGCATTTTCTAACAGTTGTCTAAATATGGAGTATGTCACAAGTTCCCTCAATCACACAAAATTCAGATTACTTTTTCAATATTTAATCAAAATTGTTGTATATTTTTCGAAATGTCAAACAACCACACAAAGTTGTTTTGTATGACATCACACATAGATCCTATTATTGTAATGTAAAGAACAAGGAAGGTCAAGTTGCCCTTAAATTACTTAATTAAGAACACTCTTTCTAATGCTGAAGCTCAACACATTAATTTAAGCCTAACTTGCCCTTCCTTGATAATAACAATGATATGTTCTTCTTGTATAACCACTCAAAAATGTTTTGAGGTTGTTTGACATTTCAAACATATGAGGGATCTTGTGACCCGCTATAATGTAAGATTTTATTAGCGAGATACCATATATGTTTAAATATATTCTTCTTAATGTTCAAATATAAACTTAAGTTTGCTTGTGTTTGTCGAGTTCTACGTCGCTTTGACAGTATTTCAGTCAATTCGCAACGCCCGGATAATAACAAGTGGAGAATGGCCCCGAAAACCTGAAATCTGATTTGCACAAACTAACAACTGGGTAGAACCACTGACCTACCGCAAGTCATCCGGAAATATTTCTCACATAAATAAAGATTTTCACCTAGAGCGGGGATCAAACCCACAGCGGTGAGGGGCATAGAGATTACAACTCGGCCATGGAGGCCCGGGTCCTTTAAAACCTGCACACTGAGATGTGCCTCTCTTGAAATGCTGACTGCCTAGCCTACTACTATCTTGAGTTCCCCATGTTTTACCGCATTTACACCTGGGGAGAACAATGGGGCGGTGGTCATGAACGGGCCCAAACGAATGTGGAATGACCAATCTCTCAATTGTTTCCATGGATCTACAAGTCATCGCATTTTTCCGATGTCCTGGAATATCGCATGCCAAACGAATATTCTTAAACATAACTTAAAGTCAACTGCAAATAATTTGACCTTTAATCCGTAATTTAAGCTTGAAGTCCACAGAATTTAATCACTATGACACAATGCAAATGAAGAGTAGCAAAAGAAAATAGAAACATAAACCATGTTTTGTGACAAGGACAAAGTTGATAGAATAATAACAAAATCATATATAGTTGGGGTTCACCCTTTTTTTGGCAGCCGTCTTTAACGCCATTGGATTTCATTGGTATGCAACAAATTCATTATAATTAACTGCAGTTTCATGTTATGTAGACTCTTATGATATTTTGATTTGTAAAACAATTGTTGAAACATTTCATTGACCAGATGACCCCTCAAGTTTACAATATATTGAGGTTCGTTAACTATGCCAATATATTTGACCTTGACCTTGACCATAACATTTACCTTTATTACCAAATATCAAAATTGACTCGAAGTCGTAAATGGACAGTTCAAAATGAAAATAACACATTTTCGTTTATATTGTGCAGATAGTTAGCATGTAGTTCCTATGGGTGTCAGCTTCAAGTTTACAATATCATCTTCACAATATGCGCATTTATGTTAGGCAAGGCTCTTGCTCAATTAATGCCATGGAAACTAAATTTGAAATTCCAATTTTGTTTCACAGTTATAGAACATACTTTATTTTTATAATTGGAAAAGTTTTTGCATTGATTACCTCCGATTTGTGTATTCAGTAAAGAAAAACATATTGACGGCAGTGGAACATCTCGGATTCGGATCAGACGCACAATTAATCGGCGTCTGGTCTAGTTTCAAGCTGGAAGTGAAACAACATAACTACAGCTGGTCAAAATTATGTCGAAATAGGCGGGACTATTTTCATAATTTCAAATAACCCGTAGCTAGAATAAATTTCGAATGTCGGGTGATTCGACTTTATTGAATCAACATGTGTCCACAAAGGTAACATTTATGATTTTGGTTCTGGCTAAAACAAATTAAATCGACTTATCCGAGTTCGCTATATCGAGGGTCGACTGTATTTCGGTCCCAATGTCTAGTCCCAGAATAAAGGCGGCGACTGATCAGGCATATTACGTTTTGCTGCACAATATCGTTGTGATAAAAGAATTTGAAGATATGACTGCTTCATGATTATATAATGTACGCAATGTCATGTTATTGGTATGTTTTCTGTACGATATATATTTCACTTCTGTCTTTGCCTTATTTCACTATTCTTGTAAATTGCCAAAGGCAAACAAATGTTTTTCGAGGTTGCTAATAAACTTTGAAACTTGAAACTTTGTGATAGAAGAATTCGAAAACCACACGCTTATACATTCGACCATCGGCTGGTCAAATTTGGCGAACCATTTTTTACAAATGTATCATTAACAAAACTCGTTGTTTAGAGTCTGATATAGAAATAACGAACTCCTCGATGTGCAAGTGAATAGCAGAGATAAGAGTCTGTAAATAACATGCAAAATTACTGTTCATGTTCTGAATACATCATAGGGTTTGATCGAATGAACATGTGGACATGCCGTCTATTAGATTTAGCCAAATCAATAAAGTTAGCTTTATTAGCACATACGTTGTTTAAAAGCCGATCGATTATGTGTGAGTTTGTATGTGTTTGTGTGCGCGCGCGTGTGTGTGAATGTGCTTGTTTCTGTGCTGTTCGGGTGGCTGTTTGTTTTGTATGTGGTCTGTCCTGCAAGACCTCCTTATCTACTTTTATCTGCGAAAGGTGTGATGAGGGCTAACTGTAATGATTATAAAATATCAGATAACTTTCTGGATTTTAGATTTATGAAAGGCTGTTCTTATGCAATATTGCATGAATGGTATAATGCAGATTTGTTTTTTATATTGTTTAGAAACAGGGCTTATCTTAATTATGTTGATGCCTCTGTAATAGATGTCTTTAGAATATAGTGTAGAAAATGGAGAACATGATCATAAATAACGGAAAATCAATAATATCCTATTAGAAAATAATTACAATCCCATCTCGATAGCTCGAGCGTTAAGTCTATGCTTTATTCTAAAGTTATATCAACCAAATCACTAGTTTTAGCTTTGTGCCTATGTTTCACAGTTTCGGGCTTGACAATTTAGTTCGTTTAACTCGAAATTCGAATTTAATTAAAACCTCAGGTAATTCGAGTTTTTAAAACTAGCCTGTTGGTTTTGACATAACAAGGTTTGACGCTTGTGTGTTAATATAAACAGTAGACTCCCAAAGAATACGGTAATGGAATATATATAATTTCAATTCGTGTCGTATAATAAAGAAATATATTTGATATAACATATATCAACGATATACTGAGTATTCTGACATACAAAGAATATATTCGTAACATTTCAATACATGTTGTACTTACGCAAATTTTATTCCATATAACAGTGATATATTTTTATTAAAAATAGATAAGAGCGTCTCGCAGGACACACAACATACAAAACAAACAACCACCCGAACAGCACAGGAACTGTACTTTCTCAGCACATTCACACACGCGCACACACACATACACGCGAGCCCAAACATTCGCTACATATAGAAGAAACAATTGGACAAAACACAATCATAAATCTAGGGTGAAAAAAGGAGAACCGCCTTGGAACGGTCAGTGGCAAACACGCCACTGGGGGGTTAAACAAGTTTAGGGGCGCCCAACCTCACTCTTATCCCATCATCACCCCATCAGAAGTACAGTGTAAATAAACAGTATCCCCGTCCGACTGCTCCACAACATCAGTTATGGCAAATCCAGTTCCTGATGGAAAATACTTCATCGTATATTTGTCAATAGGCTGTATCATCATAACAGTTATTCACAGGTTAGAGTCACATTAAACACTTAACCCTGTATTATATAGCCTCGCTTATTGACGCGTGCGTAGATGATGGCTTCAAACATATGCGAAGGACTTGCCCAGGAGGCAAGTGCTCCATTTTTTCCACAATGTTTTCAAGACATATTGACAGTTCTAACTTATAAAAACATTCCCGCTTATTTCGACATAACGACTTTCGACTGTAAAGTTATTTTTCAAGAGGCTCCAGAAGGAAACACATTATGATTTGTTTTACTTTTACAAACTATATTTGGACAATTCAGGAGTAAACGAACGTATGCGTCTGATAATCGGAACAGCAATCATCTGTTTAGGTTTTGTTAGGGCAAAAGCCACATATGTTATTTTGCATGTTTTGCCGAGAGAAAAAAACTTATGCACATAAAGTTTAAGTACCATCTATGAGTGTTTTACTCATAGGACTGTATTTATCGTTAGAAGGGATCGACCACTCATTACATGTAGGATCGTAATTAAAGAGGATTTTACTGATAGGTCATCGTATACATTTTATAGAGAAATGTAGAAATGATTGAAAAAATTATAACATAACGCATTCTCACCAGGAGCTCTGATACAATAATGATACTTGAAATAGAAAACCTCTTTATGTAGTACGTGTTCTGCACACGATAACAGTATACCATGTTCCAATACGAAAACAATACCCAAGACTCATGACAAAAGACTGTTATTACCATTTATCAAAACATCTGCCTAAATATTTCAGCTGTCTGTTTATGTCCATATTGAAAACGGTAGGAACCACGTAAGAAATCATTAGAAATACACTACAATGTTCTTTCATACCCCCCAAAATATGTTTTAATTAGTACTTGTAATTCTTTGTCATTATTATATGTAGCCTACAGTTCAGACCTTAGTCGGACACGGTCAATCGACGCGACTAATCTAAAATCAAAATTTTTGTCAATATTGGAATATAGTTGAGATACAAATAGATAATATTTCAAAACAAACAAAGAATAATGTCCTGCAAAGGTGTCTAATATCATCCATGGTCGTATCAATGACATACTAGCTATTATGTAAGAAAGTACCTGTCATATCACCGTTATTTATATTGACCCGAGTCACATAATGAATGATTATACGATAAACACGTTGATATATAGCCTGCTACACCATGTGCTATGATAACAGTATCATTTTATCAGATTTGTAATCAATGGCCCTCTTCTCCACAGATACGCATTTTGACGCCTATGTAGAAGATGACTTCTCAGGTCATTGTAGAAAATGGAGCATTTCCCCTTATTAGCAAATGCTCCATGTTCAACAACGTTTTTAAACCCATTGAATGTGTATTTCTTTCTCCTGGATAATCTACCTAGCCACTATATACTAATTAATTGCGTCATAAAAATATGGAACAAAGGGGGAAGGAATACAATGTATCAATAAATTCGAACATAAGTTAATAAGTTATTCAATTCGAACTTCGCGTAATTCTAAAAATGATAAAAAACACTTTATGTAACCATAATCTAAACTTATATTAATAAGTTTCCTAATTTTGACATGTATCTCTAAAGCTCACACTTATGTTTAGAATTAAGATGTTAGTTATCATCAAAGCATAATTGCAAATTATCCGAAATGACGAAATTTGACTGTACGATGAAACACGTCACATTCGTAAAATAAATGCGTTCAACATGTCTAGGAAATTAATCATGATAGACTTGATAGATGATAGAGAGATACACTATTTATACTGTATGCAAAACAATGAAACTGGGGAATCTTTATAATAGAAAAAATATATATAATGTATTACTGAGAATAAGTTAAACGATCGTTTATATTGAACAACCGATTTATATGCCTGGAAAGATTCATCCATGCATCTACCACCTCAAAATAAGATAATGCTAGTCGTGTGAGGTCGATCAAACTAAAAACATACGTATTTACATAACTTACACTTTGCTTTGTCATTGAAAAAAACGTATTATTTAACCAAAATGAGATATATTTAATTCCTTCCAAAGGGCAATATACTAAACACATAAAGATGCAGCGTCAACACTGTAAGCCCATTATATTACTCATTGTTGCATTTTGCATGCACGAAACCACTAACGTGATCATAAAAACACGACTGGTGCTCAAACTTAATTTGAATTTGATACAATTTCGAAGCATTCAGACTATTCAAAACCAATTGTGTCATCTGAACTTAAAACGGTTGACTGCAACTGAATGTAAGCGCAAATGCGGTAAGAAAATGAATAGAGGTTTGAATAAAAAAGAATTGTCCCGTGAATGTGGGGCTACAATTAAATTCTGAACTTTCAAAATTGATCATGAGGCAAAGTACGGTCGAGCCTCGTTAACTCAAACTCGGGTAGTCAAATTCATGATTTAATCAAAAAAAATATTGTTTCGTTTTTTTCGGATAGAAGAGACTGTTGATGGACTGTTTACATTATTAAGAATTTAATAAGAAATCATGGTTATTATAGCGACCGTATACACGATTCTCCTCGACATCGAATTAAACAATAATCGAAGTTTTGTAAAAAGGAACAACCATATTCGTCCTCACATTGGACATCTTATATTTTACAACACACGGCGTGCACATCTTGGTCTGGACCAACAGAGAGGAATATGATAACTATATATATTTAATGGGCGTAAATGATGATTCGAACAACCGATAATTCGAACACTTAATAATAGTCCCCGGCAACTTCCAGATAACGATTTTCGACTTTAAATGGTCCATATTTGGTGGCAAACTAATGGAACTATACGAAAACAGTAATCATCAAAGGTAGACCAAGTACTCTGCTAGTTACATTCTATATTTATCTACACAATGACTCTATATTGATAAGATAATAGATTTAAAAACAAAATTCAGGCTGACAGTTGGCGAGCTATTAAAGTCATACGTGACGAAAGCTATCTCTACAGTATTTGACGATGAATAAAACAATTCAGATCGCTTGGATCAGATAAACGTTGAATGAATAAGATATGCCAATGGATAAGACAGTTGAATCCATGTGGATAAACCTCTCGTCTATGCTGCTATTGCACTTAAAGTAAACCATATATAATTTAAATAACCACAAAGAAAGTGTTGTGATAATAATAAAAAAAAGTATAAAACATTGTTAAGGATTGATAAACACTGTGTCCACAATGCTTGTTTTCTACAAACACGTATCTAAATAGTTTCTTTCATTTTCGATTTAGTTTGTATGGTTATAATAGTCAAACTCTTATGTGCATCATTGATTATTGTGTTAAGTAAATTTTATGGAATAAATATTTTTTTAAAAATAGTATTGGAAAGGTTTTAAAAAAATATAACTTACAAAAATGTCCCCGTAAATTCGGTACGTATCCATAATGCGCAAACCAACATTTTACGTTCAAATTATTATTAGTTTTGGTTGAACCGAGACTTTGAATTAAAAGAGTTCCAGTTTATGCGGTTCGACTGTATATGGTTCCGGGAATATTTGTGTAATTAACAATATCAAAAAAAAAGATGTACGCATGAAGAGAAATTATTTTTACAAGATGAATAAGATTAAACATGGACTTTGACTCATGGATATGTCAGTTGGGATGGCATGTCATGCGTCTGGTACAACAAAACATCGATACTTATATCAATTGTTTGCCAATCATTTCTGCAATAACAAAATGTCAAAAGCATTGCCTGTGAATGATCGCTTTATAAAGGCGCCTTCGTTAGTCAGTTGTAATAAGCAAAGTGTTATGTCTACAGTAAGTGTTGCATGTAGTTAATTCATTCCTCCACATACTAGGTGTAGAGGTTTACGGAAGGGGAATAATCTGAAGAATAGGACACATATCTAGTCAAAAACGACATGCCATTTTCAATTGTTTTTAAAGCAGTGTAGGAAGTTGAACGTTTGCTCGCCACGATTATCACGTGACAAAAACAAGTCGGTCGCTGTGTTTGTACTCTCCAGCATCATCAGCCTCAAACGTGGATTCGATCTTGTCCTGAGAAGTTTACACGGCCACGTGATGTACTCGTTTGTTTGAAAATGTGTTGTTTATGTAATGAGATGATTCTGTATGTATACGCGTAGGTTACGAGTACACATTGTCTATTTCTATACTGATAAACTAAACTGACTTACATACACCGTGCAGTCAGTCCTTGCAAACCGGTATTACCATAAATACGATATAAATTAAGTCAGATGTCTAAATATTATCTTAATATGAAATAGCAGCGTAGACCGATGTGACAGATGCGCTCACGTAGAAATTCTGTATTCTTAAAGTATGCCCTGTTCTGTCTACCAGCACATACCATACTCCCCTAACCTGACATCGTCGATGAATGTTCAAAAATATGTAAGTGTCGTTGACATTGATTGAAAATGTTATGGGTAACGTTATAAACTCTATTCTCAACATGATATCTAAATACATAGTCACAAGGAAAGAATCTGATGAAAAGATGAATATCTAGGCAAACAAAATTGCAATGTTTGTATTTTATTGAAAATATTGTAGGAAATTTGTTCGTAACAAGCAAATGCTTGAGTTTACACAGTAGTTTTAATAGTGGTCTGCTATATAACCTATTCAAACAAACCTAGACTACATAGTTATAAACATGAAAGACAAGCTAAAATACGTACCAGATATTGTAAATATGAAATGCCCTATATTGTGACATATATATATCGACAGTGTGGTACTGCTTTCCTCAATGTTCTATTTAAGACGCATTCAAATCGAAAGTAAAAGATGAATAGCGAGATTATCTAGAAGATTGGGAAAAAAACAAAGTTGAATGGCGATGTAAGTAAAACAAAGGTCCCGCAGGACACACCACATACAAAACAACAGTCACCCAAATTGCACTGAAACAAGTTCGCTTTCAACACACTCACACAGGCACACACATACACACAAACACACGCGCGCGAGCTCAAACATATATAAGACACACAAAGACAGGTTACAGATATAAAGCTAGGGTGAAGACAGGAGTACCGCCTTGGCACGGTCAGTGGCAGAAACACCACTTGGGGTTTAAACCGGTTAAGGGGCGCCCAACCTCACTCTTATCCCATCAGACGTACAGTGTAAATAAACGTTATCCCCGTCCGACTACTCCACAACATCACTGATGGCAAATCCAGTTGTAAAGTATATGTAAAGCACAGACCAATTAAAAATCATATCCTGTAAACTTTGTAGAAAATGAAACTTTTAAATGAGTAAACGCTCCATTTCCCACAATGTATTTAAACGTCACCTACTAAAGAAGTGCCTGAAGGCGTGAATATGTAGTAGAGTGTTTAACAAAGAACAAATGTAAGTGCGCCAAGTTGGGTAGTCCGTCCTTTTGCGACAGATGGTTTATCTCAGTAACAGTTCGATTACGACATTTTGCGTCAGTTTCCTCGGCTATTGAGCAAGTAAACAAATATATGGACATCAAATATCCATTTTAACTGTTAGGAGTCAGTTTGCTCGTTTTTCATATGATCATAAACTTCATAAACACCATTAATGTCATATCTATAAAAGTAAATAAACAGAAAATAGTGCAGTGGACCATAATTTAGTCAAGCATATCAAATTTGAAATCAAATATAAGAGTAATGTTTATGAGACATTTATGTAATGTTTGATTTCGTCATTTAATCGGAATGTATACATTGTGTCTTATGTGACACGAAATATTCGCCGCACAGGGACAAGCTGCTTTTCACAAAGAGGTAGGCAACATGCCACACAGAATCAAGCTTTTTGAATACCTGATTGCCAAACAGCTTGATAACGATGTTATCATTACGATATGAACTGCTTGTGGAATAACGTCGTGCCAATGCTTGCTTTGGATTTTAAATGAGGATTGAAGTGGAATTACTCTACAAATGTTATTTTCTACTTGAAATTGTAAAGTGTATCGTTGTAGAATCTCATGGCTCAATGCTGTAGGGAAGCAATTTATTAAACCGTTTTATACATAAGAAACACCAATCAGCAGTCCAGTACATTCTATTGCAAAGTCCTTAATCATGTACCTGTTAGATGAGTCGATTGACGCTATTGTAGCAGATTACAATAGAAAACATCGTAGCTAATTGTCTTATTATCCAAATTGCGTTAACATTAATGAAAATATTTCCCTGATATCAAAGAGTTTAGGTCTGGATCATTCACCTAGTTACTCGGCGTCTGGCACGGATATAGGCTGATTGTATATTTAAGTGTGGCTGCGTTCGGCATAAATAGGTTAAAAGAGCAGTTTTATTTTTTTTAGTTCATGTATAGTTTGCAAAATTGTTCGGTCGACAAATGACTCATTTACACAGTTTTGGAAAAATTAAGCTGTGCAATCGAGTGATCTAGTATTTAACATTGTACTTAAATCTAAGCACTTACCCCGCTGTCAAAATTAGCTGATCAAACTTTCGCCCGCTGCTATTGTAAAATCGTCCTATTCCGTTCAATATGTTCGAACATATTTGCCGATTGTCAAACAGCTTCGAATTAATCGGCGATCCAATCTCTTAGCAAAAACACTTTAACGACATCAATTAGTCGTGAAAAGAGGGATAAGGATGGGAAAAACATACTTTGAAACTGGTCATTTACCTATAAATGCCAAACACTTCCTTTGAGTATTTTGAGTTTATTTGTTATATGAACAGTTTCGAAATGTAATTATTTGCCTTGCGTGCACACGTTAAGTGGTATTTTGTTTGATTGGTGTAATTGTGTTTGTCCATCGTGCCTTTGCGTCATTCCGTGCTTTTTCATAATTTAATGTCTCTGTTGTGCACGCTTGGAAAGCTGACAGTATTTAAATATTTGTATTTTATCTATTTATAGATAAGAACATGTGATAAACAATCCCTTTTTGTCTATTAAAATGCAAAATGTTCAATTCGATCTAAACGTTTAATTGTACTGTTTGAAAATGGTTAGAATGTATACAATATTTCGAGTACCAAACAACCGATGATGGGTATTAACCCTTGTTGGTGTCAAATTCTATGTTGTCTGCACGTTACGATGGTTTTAAAGTAAAGTTATACAAAATTGGAGAACGGGGCTACTATTACGTTTGCTATCAAAATGTATTATGAAATATCAGCTACATATGTATAATGGAAAAAAGCCAAATCTGAAACACATTGCATGTTTTGATCCTAATCAAACCTGACTCGTCGTCTGTTAAGAATGTATGCTTGTCTGAAAAAAGATACTAGCACGACACTAGTCTTGTAAAGCGGGATAAGTGATAACGTTTTACGCACGTTGTTCAACAGTCGGTCAATCGTTCTGTAAACTTAACTCGAATTTAACAGCATTGCAACTCTCAGACAGCAATTTTCGCATCTTATTTTATCGTGCTCAATTATACCCATAGCTTACTTTCTAACACATGTCGTTTGTTGTCGTGTTACAACACTTAATAGGAATTTATGCCAACAATATTCATTACACATTGATGTTAACTGCCTTTTATATTACCGCAGTCGCCTCTTTCTTTTTTTGCATTTCTAAGTGTTAGCAGTATACTTTAACGTGGATGAGATGAGTATATAAACACTCTCATTGGAAGAAATAAACTTCTAAACGGCTAATGCATGTCTCCTGTATTCTAGAAACAAACATGCTTATTTTAATCGATAAAACATGTGTTCAAATAGTGTATTCCCTGATTAAACTACTCCTTTGGGAACAGTTTGGTTAGGAGCTGCAGCATATGTGCATACTTTAGTGGCCGAAGTATAAGAGTGAATACAGTAGTTGACCTCCCATCACAGGCTAGTTTAAACATATCTATAGGAAAAGAATCTAATGAAAAATTGAACATCTAGACTAAATAAAAATACATTTTTGAAGATAATTGAAAGCATTGCAGAAAGTGAAGCATTTACTCGTGACGAGCAAATACTGTATTTCCTACAGTGTTTTCAATAACCATCAGTTACAGAGACGCTAAAAAGCGCTTACGTTTAGGAAAGTATTAATTTCCAGGTCTTGCTCTGAAATCATGACTACGTATTAAATCATTCGTTAAACTAGCATTTTGTATTTTGTTTAATAATTATCAGAGCAGATGAAACTAGTTTATTATGTATTTAAAACAAGGTGAAGAATATGTCCGTTTTGAATTGTGTGTTGTTGACGATATAATATGTTAATGTCATAAAAGGTTTTGATTTAATGATGTCAATTGTTAGAACTTCGTTTAATTTCTTATTGACATATAAATGTTTGCAAGTGTATACAGAAAAAAGGAATCACCTCTATACAGACGAGTAAGGCAGAACATAATATATGTTAAGAAAATTCATATCGAATGAACAGTGATGTCGGCGTTATGCTATATTGTACTTGTCGCTGGAAATCTATATGCTTTTAAATTTCAAAACACCACTCTTGATAGCCGTTCGGCCGTATGATAACATTGGACATTTTTATTTCAACCTCGCCTATACTGCGTCTCAATGATTATATTTATTTAGTAGAAGAGCCATCAAAACCATAACTCTACATCAACAAATACTCCGGAAAATGCCGTATTTCTTTACCCTTCTTGGTAAGGCGTTCATGATGAAACGTTTATTTGTTTATTGAAATAAAATATGCCAATTTGTAAAAACGCGTGTATGTTTATCGTGAACTAATAATGTGTTGACAGTGTACATAACATCTTGACAAGTAATGGTACCCTCTTTTCGTGTGTAGAAGTAATATTAACGTGTGTTTTGTTCTTTGTGTTAGAAGCCAAGACAGTTTTTATTGACATATAATATAAAGTCGAGCTTCTTTATCTCAAATTCGGTTAAATCGACTTCATGCTTTAATTAAAACTGAAACCTGACACACACAAAAAACTGTTTGTTTTAAGGGTACATGTCAATTTTGGAGAGACTATTATTATAGTTTATTTTAAATGAATTGGAATTGGGATAATTCGAAACAATACAAATTGTATCCCTACTTTAGTATTTGCCTACTGCGATTTGGGCTAGAGTCGTCAGTATTGAATCGAAAATTGAATACCGCTTAAGCCGGTGATAGGGGGCGTGAGTAGTGTTGCATCTTTAATTACTACTCATGAAC
>JAULCE010727966.1:0-15373 GCA_032359355.1 Macoma nasuta | reverse complement strand
CTCTTGTCTATGTGACCAAATTCACAATTTTCTACTGTTTAGAACCATATAGAATCTAGAGCCATTTACCATTACACTCATAAAACGATTAATTAAATGCAATATGAAAAATGCATATGCATTTTTCACATTGCATTTAAGTAATAGAGTAACAGGTAACAAAAATGTATACAAAATATTTCAAACAATGTTAATATGTATAAAACACTCGTTCACTGGTGTAATGTAACTCTCGCGAGAGCCTAATTTGTAACTGCCACAAACGCCTTTAAATCAAACTTTGGGTTATTCGAACATCGGGTAATTTGTGTTTATTAAAAATAAAACGACTTCGACAAAGCGGTGTTCTTCTGTACTTACCCAACAGGTTCCGCGTTCAAGGTTGGTGCTTGCGAATTACATATATATCTGGTCAAAAACTGGTACAGGTCAGATAGGACAGTTTTAGTCTGCGTTGAAGAGATGTTGTTTTTGAATATCAGTTCAAGTACAGATCCTGAAACAGAAATAAATATGAATTTCCTCCTATTTTCCTTCGCATAGAGTATTGACAAGGCATGCAAGTTTCTGCATTTTCGTTTTGTTGATATTCATTACAATGTCCACGTCGATGCGACCCTTGTAAGTGCCCACAGGAATATTTTACAGTAAATCCATAAGAATAATTTGGGCCATGTCTCGCGGAAAGGGACACTCGGACATAGCAAACAGTGTAGTCCCAGAGTAGCCGCCACATCACTGACGTGGCGATTTGTTAGGATCTGCACTGTTTGCAATCTTAGAGGACATCCAAATCTACCTTTTAATGAATACAAACAGTTAATGTGGAATAATTGCGCTGAAAAAGAGCTGAGTCAGCGCTTTTTTTATATGTCCGAGTGCCCCTTTTCCTGTGACTTCGGCAATTCACAGTATTGCAAATAGGGTAGGGTATACAATGACGGGTTATCGGTTAAGCCCCGATTCGCAGATATATGGGTGCTGTTACGAACATGCTGTAGAACCGATTCATAATTCTGTGAATACTGCGCTTTATGAGAGTATTTAGCCTTGTGTGTATCCGATATGTACGCCATTCATCCCAAACGATATGTTCGACATACATCCTTACCGATATTTACGCCAAACACCCTCACCGATATGTACGCCATAATTCCCTACCGATATTTACGCCAAACACCCTCACCGATATGTACGCCATACATCCCAACTGATAAGTACGCCATACACTCTTACCGATATGTACGCAATACATCCCTACCGATATGTACGCCATATACCCTCACCGATATGTACGCCATACACCCTCACCGACGTGTACGCCATACATCCCTACCGATATGTACGCCATACACTTTCACCGATGTGTACGCCATAATTCCCCTCCGATATTTACGCCATAATTTCCTACCGATATTTACGCCACTCTCACCGATATGTACGCCATAATTCCCTACCGATATATACGCCATACACCCCCGATATGTACGCCATATACCCTCACTTATATGTACGCCATAATTCCCCACAGACATGTACGCCATACAACTTCACCGACATGTACGCCATACATCCCCACTAATATCTACGCCATACACCTTCACCGATATGTACGCCATAATTCCCCACCGATATGTACGCCATATTTTCCTACCGATATTAACGCCACACACCCTCACCGATATGCACGCCACAATTCCCCGCCGATATGTACGCCATTTTTCCCTACCGATATTTACGCCAAACACCCTCATCGATATGTACGCCATAATTCCCCACCGATATGTACGCCATAATTCCCCACCGATAGGTACTCAATAATCCCTTACCGATATTTACGCCAAACACCCTCGCCGATATGTACGCCATTCATCCCTACCGATATGTACGCCATACACTCTCACCGATATGTACGCCATAATTCCCCACCGATATATACGCCATAATTCCCTACCGATATTTACGCCAAACACCCTCGCCGATATATACGCCATAATTTCCTACCGATATGTACGCCATACACCATCACTGATATGTACGCCATAATTCCCCATCGATATGAACGCCATACACCCTCACCAACATGTACGCCATACATCCCCACTGATATGTACGCCATACACCCCACCGATATTTACGCCATTCACTCCCCTCCCCCCGAAAACAGTATATCGATTGATGGTTCCAAATCCGTTTTCAATTTAATTTGATTCAGTGCGTTCTATCTCTTATAATTGTGTGAGATACTTTTTTATACTCTAGTCTGGTATAGTGCCTTAACCTAATCCTTTCATCGTACGAAAACAATTATTTTTTCTCAAAGCTCTGCAAGCAAGTGGATGCAAGCAAGTACATGAAGATGATTGTACTTCACTACATCTGTGATGCTATTTCCTGTATACGAAGTTTGTCTACTACAGTCAAGGGGCGGCCGTCAAATTTCAGAGCTTTCTGCACTACTTTCGTTCGGCATGAACAGGCCACCTGTCTTAACGACTGAAGCTATTTGTTAAGAATTATCGGTCAACTCTGTATTGAGCGGCCCTCAAAAAAGATATTTTGTGGTATTTATGCTTACCTGTTAGAGAGTTGGCTAGCTGTACTTCACACCTCATTCCCTGCCACTCGTGCTTACACGAACACTCGAACGACCCAATTAAATTCGTACACGCACCACCATTTTGACAAGTTGGCGCCAGGCACTCGTCAACATCAGTCTCGCAGCTACTTCCGGTCCAGCCGACGTAACAATTACAATAGAACGAGCCTTCCGTATTCACACAATCTCCGTAATTATAACACGGATAGTCTTCTTCACACTCGTCTGTGTCCGTCTCACACTTTATTCCCTCCCAACCCTTTGCGCACGTACATTTAGGACCATCATTTCCGGTAGTGCACGTTCCATTATTAATACATTTTAAATCTTTGCAATCATTTACAATGACGTCACACGTAGTTCCGATAAAACCATCAAAACATTGGCACTTATAATTACCAATGGTATTATGACATAAACCATTTCCAGAACAAGGGATGGGTGACGCCACTTTGCATTCATTGACGTCTACTGAACAGTCTGGACCGGTCCAACCTGTTGCGCATGTGCAGTTATATGAGCCGGGACTATTAGCACACGCAGTAGCATTATTTTTGCAAACCTTCATAGAACATTCGTCAATATCTAACTCACAATCGTTACCATGGTAACCAGTATTACACTGACACTGGTATTTATACATTTGTTCTATACACCTACCACGTCCACTGCATGTGACGTTCTTACAGTACACTGATTTAAATGTACAATGTGGCCCGGAATATCCCTCATTACAAACACATTTATAACTTCCGGGAGTATTTGAGCACGTGCCATATTTACACTGCGTCTGCTGACACTCGTTGACGTCATTGCTGCAGTCGGTTCCCGCCCAGCCTAATGGGCACGCGCATGTATAGGAACCAGGTTTGTTTGTACACGTGCCGCCATTTTGACATGGCGACATTTTGCACTCGTTGACGTCAACATCGCACGTTTTTCCAGACCAAAACTTTGAGCAGTTACACAGGAAATCATCTGTAATATCAATGCAGACGCCATGGTTTAAACATGTAACGCTTTCGCAAATGTTGGTTACCATTTCACAATTAGTTCCGGCAAATCCCTGAAAGCAATCACATATATAACCTGGACCTTTGCCTATTAAATCGCAAAAGCCCTTGTCATTGCATTGTGAAAATGGACACGAAGTTCTAGGAACATTGCATGTTTTTCCACCATAACCGTCTGGACACTTGCATGAGAAGTTTCCTATCGTGTTCGCGCAAGGGGCTTTCCATTTACAAGGCTTGGCTTCGCACTCGTCAATATCCTCAGTACAGTTTTCTCCCTTATAACCCGGATCACAGAAGCAAAAGGGGTTTCCAGCAACTATCATGCATTTACCATTCACACACGCTGCGTCCGTGCATATCGCCTTCTGAGAACAGTTCGTGCCCGACCACCCTGGCAAACAATTGCACGTGTAATTTGTACCAGCGCTTGATCTCCGCTGACAAATTCCGTGTTGACAAGGCGACGGGTAACACTGTGGAATTTTATCCGTGCATATAAGCCCGTCCCAACCACTAGGACATTCGCAGTTAAAGGCACCGGGTAAGTTTTGACACGTCGCTCCGTGTTGGCACACGTGCAAAGCACATTCGTCGATATCGTCGTCACAGAGAGTGCCGTTGTAGCCTTCCGTGCACACGCACTTAAAATTGCCGTCTGGGGATGACCGGCAGACGGCGCTGTTCTTGCACGGGTTTGACGAACACGCCGTTTTTGGAATACTGCAATCGTCTCCATGCCAACCTATCGTAAAGTTGAAATACTATATTTTAGATAACCGACACGGAATTCTTGATAGCGACGTCATTTAATGTTGCCATCTTTAATCAAAACCTGGATATTACAGCTTATAGATCTTTGTTCTTATGTTTATATTGTTAATGACGTCACCAGCGCGATATGACAGAGTGATATAATTTTCGGTATATAACTAGTGTCATAACAATGTACGTAACGTCATTATGGAAAGCGTTAAAATGACAGCACTTTATATCGACGTTATATGAAAATAGCGCTGATAATCGTTGCATTTGAATTTATGATATAAATAGAATATAGTATTTGTGGTAATATAATATGGAATTTATTAAACTCGTTTAATAAAATTGATCAAAACTCCCCAAGTCGAGCTTTTATCAATTTTAGAAAACCCGTTTTATAAATTCCATATTGAATGACTACTTATGCAATATCCTCTATAAAGAGAACACCACGGAGCTGACGTGGAAGTCTGAAGGTTCAAGGTTGTGGATTCGAGCCCTAATAGCAGTATTGTTCAATCATTTACTTTACTGAAGCGCATCTTTGTTCCTCTGTAGAAAATGACTTTTGCAAACATTATGAGAAATTAATCATTTGTCATATCATTTTAAAAAATATTCGAAATTAAATGTTTCATTGCTTTAAGTTATTCAACTTATTCATTAGTTGATTCCCGGTAGACAAGTCTTAAACTAGCATAATGAGTAAAGGATAAAATCATTATCACATAAATTTAATACCAGTGTTTTAAACCCATTCATTAACAATCATACTACATTAGATGTATGCGTCCTTGCCTTGCACTTTGAAGTGCTCAAGTGCTAAGAACAGGAACAGGAAACCAAGTTGCGTATACTTAATCAGTGTTCGGGCAGTGTTACTGCTTTCAAATTCCCGCTATTAACCTTTCGGGCGTCAAGATCAAAACTGGCGGATGTGATTAGCTTAAAATCAACTATTTTAACAACATAGATGACGGAGATACACTTGATGTTTTCGAAACTGTTAACCCGTGTCCTGCAGCTTAAAACATCTTCCGCTAAATTCCCGTCTGCTAGATCTCTTAACCTTGTTCGATTCGTTGAAATTTGGTGAAACTGTTTGCTGAGTGTCATAAAGCCTGAATCCTGATCTGATCCAGGTTCAAGGGAGTTTACGACATGATCGTTGTCGCGATCGGTGTAATAAGAGGTTAACACGGAAATGCTATTTGTCTCAAAAAAGAGGAGTCACTGATCAGTCCCGCCTTTCAAGGTTGCGTCTGATCTTGGTCTGATTGATCAGTACCTTTCAAATGTCGCATTCATTAACGGCGCTGATAGAGTTACTGCATAAACCAAACTACTACGGAAAGTCGTGAAAGTGCCTTTCCCAAACAAGCTTTTTTTTTACAATTTTAGACTAATCCACAAGGACATAATCAGATGAAACGATTGCAAATATAGTTTAAAAACAACCACAAGTTTTCAATTGTATTGAACTCATTGTACAAATGCTCCATTTTAGTTACTATTTCCTACACTACATTTAAAAAGCCATCAAATATAGAGGCGCCTATAGGCGCTTCTACTACACTGCAAAGTAAAACTCCTTATATGATTGGTCAAATAGCCGGGTATACCAAGACTTATACGCTGTGAACAGTCGTGTACATGACAAACTCCCGTGGAAAGCCCAAAAACAAAACAAAATGGCCAGGACCTCGCTGTACGTTTGATTGTACACAAGTATTCAGCTAAAAATGTGTTAAGCATACGTAAAATACTACCCATAGCTTAAAAAATATCTAAAAATATGGAATGACTCAGCAGAGTAAAATATGTCTTCCAAAAAAAAAAAGATTTTTGTCGAACACTGTTGGACATAGAACACAACCTCACAATTGTGACGTCATATCTTTTGGAAGACTGTAGCGTAAAAACCGCAATTTAAGTAACCTTTGCGAGCAGCTTGGAGCTTGAGTAACTCGGCGTTTGATCAAGCTCCAAGCTGTTGTCAATCAGATTGTACTGGTTCTAATATATATATAAACATGAGCAAACGACAAAAAGAGCAGACGAAAATATTGCAGATGACAATTGGCGGTCTTACTAAGGATATCTCGGGAACATGTACAATATTGGGGCGCATTTGCAGGAAATCTGTTTAGATATAAAGATATGTGTGATATTTAATCAACAATTTTAAAATCTACTGATTTTTTGCAGTATTATAAACTTTTACGGTTTCCTGCCAGGGTTTATGACGAATTATTTCCGGCTGGTAAAATCATGCCTCGCCTGTCGGTTCGGGGGACATGATTTTCCTCAGCCGGGAATAAATCGTCACATACCCTGGCAAGAAACTCAATAACTAATACTGTGGAAGAAAGGGCTAATGAGAAATATATAATAAAACTTTGTATATTTTAATTAGTAAACATGTTCACTAAGTACTATATGACGTTTGCCAAGGCGAGCGTCGTACTGTTTTACTTTCCCGAATAATAACAATGCTCATCAAAGAAACACCTGAATATGACGAGCTTAAGTTGTTACATGTTTTTCGAAATCTTGCAAAGTGACAATTTCCTTTTGGCTAGATATTAATCCTTTCCAATAGTTTATCTATCTAAGAGTTGAAAAGTCTAAAAATATAACGTGATATAATTTGTTAACCCGTTCAATGTCCTACCCCGAGTGTAGTAACATATGCAAACAGCTTGGATCCAAATGAGATGCCGAGTTAATCGGCGTCTTATTCGGATCTAAGCTGTTTGACCCTTGGCCAATGGTTTTACCAAAGGTCGAGGCAGTGTGTCAAGTCTAAAGCGGAAGTAGAACAAATATTGCGCATGTACACAACTTTCCTGGCAGTGATTGGTTAAAATAGCCTACCTGGATAACAATGGTCGGTTCCATTGTTGGCTTTGCACATTGGCCCGGAGTGACCAGAAGCACACCAAAACATAAGCCGAAGCTTGATTCTGTAAAACATTTAACACGACTACATAAACAGAACCTTGATTCTGCAAAAATAATTAATCCAAACACAAGCTCTACAAAACAAATAACACCATTACACAAAGCTTTACTATGCGAAAAGAAAACAATACCAAAAAGGGCAGTAGCTTGATTCTAAAAAACTATAACATCGACACAAAAATAATAACTTATAACACCAATACATATGTTGTAGCTTGATTCTGCAGAAATGTATCAACGACACATAAGCCAAAGCTCGATTCTGCAGACATGTATCACCAACACATAAGCCGAAGCTTGATTCTGCAGAAATGTATCACCAACACATAAGCCAAAGCTTGATTCTGCAGACATGTATCACCAACAAATAAGTCAAAGCTTGATTCGAGCAAACATATAACACCACTACCTGAGCCGAATCTTAACCCGTTCACTGCCAGGCAAGTTGTGAACATGCGCAATATTTGCTCGTCTTCCGGTTTTGACTTGACACACTCCCTCAATCTTTAGTAAAACCATTGACCAAGTATCAAACAGCTTGAATTCGAATGAGACGCCGAGTTACTCGGCGTCTCATTAGGATCCAAGTTGTTTGCATATGTTATTACACTCGGGGTAAGGCAGTGAACGGGTTAATTCTTTAATCATATCAAGCCAACATATAAGTCGCATATTGACTCTGCAAAGATAAATTAACACTACTTTAATGAAAATATAACTAGAAATCAATTACGTCAATTCTTACGAAACGACATGTTTCATCGGAATATCTTCGGAGGAAGCGTTTGTGACGTCAGAACCGGGAGATATCAAAACGACGCCGCCCACAATATCGATGATGTCAGAGGAATTGCCGCCAAAGTCGCTGTCTTTAACAATTACTTGTACGTCTGCCATTCTCTGAGAAAAAGAAAGAATAGTTTGTACCTGTCGTACGTGTAATACCACTTAACCTTCAATCGGCTTCATCCTTTCATGTATATTCAATCTCTATTAACAAATGTTTTCATGACGGACCTAAAGTAGTTCTACCTAATTAAAAATCTTCTTTAAACCGCAATTTATCTATTAATAAGCGTACGTTTCACATATAGAATTCTAGGAAATCATACCCAAAACTGTTTATTTTGGACATCATACGTTTAACAGCTGGCAAACATGACATACTTTATCGGCTTTCTTCTTTGTCTACTAGATAATTCAGTTGAAAATAGTTGCTACTGTTCTTTTGAAAAGATGTTGCATATGTATTGAACCCAGAAAAAAGACAGACCTTTACCCTTAATATCCAATTTTATCAATAAAATAAGTTTATTTCAGTTTTTACAATAACTCTGAATATGTCGTGGACCCTAGCTGTTTATACCCAGACAAAATTTAAACCCTTTACTCCATATGCTATGATTTAGACATATCCACAAGGAAATAATCTGGTGAAACTGATTAGTACAATATCAGCAAGGAAGCATTAAAAGTTAAATGGATCTGAAAATATTGTGACAAATTAAACATTTGCTTATAACACAATCAACTTTATGCCTTTATGCTTTTATATGTTTTACCTTTACAAAACAAACTTTTGCACTTACAACTGTTTTTTTAGCATTTATTCTGTAAGCATTATAAATGCTCAAACGCCATGGAAGTATATGACGAATAGGAAGATTATCTTAAAGAAGGGAATGTATACACAATTTGAATAGCTTTGAATTTCTTGTGGAAAATGGATCATTTGTCTGTCAGAAGCAAATGTTCTTATTTCCACAAGGTCCTCATTATTCGTCTGCTACAGAGGAATAAAGGATTAAATTGTAACAGTTTTTACCTTAACTATTGACCAAGCTTATGATAACTTTGTATAACAAAGGTGTTGTTCACACATTAGGGTGTTAGGTCTACAGTGTAAAATTTGTTACAACTTTTATGTTCCATCCATATTAACCTTTACAGATATATCAATGCCAATTAAAAAATGTAATCATCTTTAACTTAAAGAGTTTATCAATGTCCCTCAATATTTAGCAAACTTGTTTAACTCATGTGAAACAAGTTAGATCCTGATTATTTAGTTAACATAACAATGCGAACAGATATGCAGATTTAAACAGATTTATGTAAGACACCGAGTTACCCTGTTATATGAACTCTTTGCACATGGTTGAACCATAAGGACAGAAAGTGTAGAAGATAATCAGTGGGTGATAAGAGCTATCCGACCCACATGATCTGATAAGAATGCTTACTTCTGGATCTACACTGACGTAGATTTTCAGTGTATATTTTATCTGCTAAACAATTATCATTATTAAATAGTGAGAAAGATAAATGAATAGACAGAGGTCAAAGATAACTGTAAAGTTTAAAATCATTAATGAATTTTGTGATTTCCCTGAATTGCATGCTATTTGTAATGCCTTACAACAATGCAAAAACTTGAACTTGGCTATTTTTCTTATTGCTATTCCTTTCTATCATACATGAGTCTAAATATAGCATATGATCAAATGTGTGAAAGAAATTGTTATTTTAATTAATTACTTTGGTAAGGTAATTGGTAATTTAATGATTACTTTTCAGAAATATGAGTAATGAGTAAATTGGTAATTTAATTGAAGAATTGGAAAAGTAATGGTTATCTAATTAATTACTTTATCAAGTAATTGACCACATCCCTGACCATGATACAGTTGTTGTTGTTGTACACAGCAGAATTCCTCGTCCAAATCACACAGACCATAACGTTCTAGTAGATATAAGACTGCAACATGTTTCGCCATTGACTTGTAAACATGTACTGTGGAGTGAAGAGCACGTATCTGTATTGTTCTTCCAATATGTCCTGTTATCACGATACTTCGTTCTCCTATCAACATATTTTTATCTCAGCGTGTAGCAAAGTTCGCAGATAATATGCATTTCATAAACATACCGAGATTGGTCTTGACCCTGTGTTGGCAGACATCTTACAAGTATGTATTTCTTAAACGAGGCGAATCAAAGAAAGCATCTTAAATAGCTTTAGACCTCTTTTTTTAAACACGTTTGTTAAACTGTCTGTGTGTAGATTCTCCACAGCCGGCCATTTTAGTGCAGGGAATACCTATATTTTTAGTATCGCTTGTGATGTCATACGAAACTGTCCAATTAAAACTGGTATACAGTTTCATGGAGCGATTTGTCTGTCCGTTCCAAAAAGCCTTATGTACCCTTTGACTGAACGGCACCTACGGCTTTTGTAACGGTACCGATGATCGACAAAGTAGACAATAGCATGAGATTACAATGCTCCGGGCAGCGTCTGAATAGAACGGAGTGTATTATTTAGAAAGTTGCAAAGGGAGCATATTCGAAATCATGAATTTCAACATTTTCAGTTTTGAAAATTGAATACCGCTTTAGCCGTTGCTAGGGTGTGTGAGTAGTGTTGCATCTTAAATTACTACTCATAAACAGACTCAATAAAACAATTTTTCTGTATTTGAATGGGATATCTAGCTTTTGAAGGATCTCCCTATTACATAATTCATATATTTTACAACTGCAAGTGTTAGGTGATGTGTGACGGCCGTAAAACGTCGCCCCGTATTTCATTCTCAGTGTTTGTTTTTTCTGGTCCTCCGAGATCATGAATTTCAACACTTTAGTTTTGATGATTACATACCGCTTAAGCCGGAGCTAGGGGCATGGGTAGTGTTGCATCTTTAATTACTACTCATGAACAGGCTCAATAAAACCGATCCCATTATTACCCAATCAGACGTACAGTGTTAATAAACGGTATCCCCGTCTGAGTGCTCCACAATATCAGTGATGGCAAATACAGTTGTAAAATATATGTAAAACATAGAATTATAAAAACAATAGACTGTTTTCGCCAATCATTAAATGTACTCATTGACTTGTCAGAAGTCAGAGTAACTGTAGAGCAGCCATCAAGGGCACAAGTTGTTTTACTCAAGATGTTAATATGCAGTTGAATTACTTCCATATTCCTCAATATTCTTGTCTGACTATCATAACGCTATGACATGAACCAAAGTTGTTTGCAAAATTACCAGTCGTGTGTTACAAACTAAGAATGAGACCAGAATATTCTTATTGAGTACAATGCCACTTTTCTTTTACTTAATTTTCTTCGAAAGTCACATTATTGAAAATTGTAAACAATCCAAATGCGAGCTTTATACCGAACATCGATGGCATTTTAAAAAGACACTTATGTGCCAGTTTGTAAAAGCGGTACCTGCGTAGTGTTGAAACAACGACGATGTGTGTGTATACACTCTATTAACAAATTAATGCATTATTTAGAGCCAATGTAAGTTTGGAAAGTATCGCATGACAGAAACAGTAGATTTTGTGAATGGGAAAAGGTGGCAAAATGTATATATCATAAATCTAGATCGTTCTTAAACACTTAAAAATTATATGCAATTTGTTTATCAGTAACTATTGGATCTTTTTTGTATCAAGTACCATTGACCAGTACGTAACATATAGATGAATTAATATTTCTAGAATTCAAAAATTATATTTTTATGAAAGTTTTATAAGACAAGCCTAAAATCTTTATGTGCATCTGTAGTTGTTCGGATTTTGATAATATTTAGAAGTGCATGGCTTTGTTCATTTCAATGGTTTTTGAAACCGGAAGGCATGGCAAAATACCATGGCATATTTCGCTGAATCTTACATTATACACTAGCCACTGAATACCGTGATATGTTAGATTATAAACAGATTGTTGTTTTTTTTAATACTTGTCTTATAACAATGTTGTCTCTTTTCATTTTCAGAATTGTTCTCTAACGTTTTTCGCATGGGGAAACTCAGAATTTGAAATAAGAATTGAAGCACCCACAAAATATATTTCTGACCAATTCTTTGGAGAAAACAGAGTATGGGATATAATTGGAAATAAATCAGTCGCAGGATATCATTTGCAACCAAGCATTACGTTTACATTCATTCTACAGAGAAAATCCATGTTGTATGTGCTAAACATAATCTGTCCGATTATTCTGTTGTCATTCTTAAAAATATTCGTGTTTGTCTTGCCACCTTCATCTGGGGAGAGAATATCATACAGTATAACAGTGTTGCTAGCTATTGCTGTATTTCATACGTTGGTCGGTGACAACTTACCAAAGACATCTAACCCCATGCCAGTACTGTCTTTCTTTTTGATGATCAACCTCATTCTTAGCGCCCTCGCGTGTGTCTTTGCCATAATGACCCTCCGCATTTTCGACACTGAAAGCATTGGTCCTTTACCGAGATGGGCTAATTTAATCGTGCGTATAACTTCATGTGCGAGACGTCGCCACAGAAGCACACTAAATAGCATGCAAGGCGGACAAGAGCTTGTGAAAGCATTGAAAAGCATAATACAAGGTCAACCATGCAAGAGGCCAGTATCGAATACGATATTGACGATGTAACATGTCCACATGTCACATGGATGGATGTCAGCAAATCAATTGACAAAATATGCATGTTGATATACCTGCTATTAACGATTATCAATACATTGAGTTATATATTTATTGTGACTCAACAATGAACTTCAGTTGATCACATGAACGGAGTACGAAACATTCATAGACTCGAACTAAATTGAATGTTTAAATGTGCTTATGTCATCTTTAAGCAATAAAAACAGCAAGTCGATATTCCCGGAGTCGATAAGAACAACTAAACAATATTAATCTGATCCTGTAGTGTAAACAGATACTCTTCCTCAGACATATATCAAAGTACCAGTGCCGCTATGAGTATTTTTCTTATTGTTTCATCCGTTCACTATAACAAAGCCTCGTCTCCATGGAACTACTTATGCCGGAAAATGTGAAAAATATGAAAGTTATTTGACTCCTAAAAATAATCTAGTCGGAACTGGATGAAACATTATTTCAGATCCTATGTAAATATGGACTGACGGACTAGATTAACTTTCCATTGCATCATTATTCAGGTGTTAAAAATACGGCGATATTACTTTGTCAGCGAGAGGGTACACTTGACATGGACTATGATCATAAGTCAGTAGACAAAACATGCAACATTTTATGATATTTTATTATGATTGATGATTTTGCCTTTTTTTTGTCACATTTTGTTTTGACATGTCGATATATCTAAAGTGTTTTGCTCTGTGGGAAAGTGTATATTTTACAAATTAGTTATCCGATACTTTAATGGTTATGTTTTTAAGGACTGACATGGGCATGAATTAAGCATTGACATCAAACAGTTGAGTGAAGCATTAAAATCAAATACTTCATACAAATAAAACATCGCAAAACACTTGTAAATATATACAGAATAAATATTAGTTTTCATAGAATACTGAAAAACACAAACGGTAAGGTTTACCTTTTCCTCCACAGAAGTGTGATTTAGCGCCACTTTAACTGATTGCATTCGCCATTTAAAAAGAATGTTGAAAAAATATAAACATACATTTTGCCCTTTGTTTGACGTTTAGTTAACCTGTTATGAGATGTGACTTCTGTTTATTTCAAAGGAAATAAATAAAAGTAAAGATTGTGCTTCTCATTGAATGTAACGGGAATTGTTCGAGGATGAATCGTTCTGACTCCCTTAACCCTTAAATAAATGCAATTGGTGTTTCGATGTCTAGGGATACCTCCATCTTGCCAGGTTAATAATCCTGGACATTGATCTTCGACGTGGAAGTAGTGTATTAAATTTACCCCACTTAAATATCCCACTCTCACTCCGTAGGTTATGTGTTAAAAAGAAGAATGATGATTTATAAGTGATATCAGTATGACGTACAATAAAGAACAGCTGTCAAATAGTGATAATTAGTAACTCTTCTATAAAATCAATTGAATAGAAAAATTGAATTCTAAATGCAATTACATACTGTCAAAGACGTAGGCAACTTCTCTTCGACCTTCATTGTAGTGTTTGCCATTAAACCCTTTTACCTATATCGAGTAAACCATAAAAGAAAAACTAAATTGGAAGTTTTACCAAAAAGTTCTCTTCAATAGAATTCCGACAAATGGGGTTCCGTTGATATTTCGAACCTAAAACTGCCAACCATGATAACCGCTAAATTTTGCTGATCACTTGACAAAAATCCTGCAAACAAATTTAATATCACGATTCACCCTTTAAATCATACAAATACCCAGTAATTTTTTATCAAAGAAGAAAAGCGATCATGAAGGCTATGTCAAACACATCTTACTTTACCCCCTTAAAAGCTAACCTACAATGGGGGAAACACAAACAAATTTCTACACCTGCACCAAAACACACCTTAGATTTATGAATGACGTCACGCTGCAAAATCGACGCCCTGACTATTACAATGTATTAAACAAGAGGGTAAATAATAATGAATGGAGATAACAAGGTGTAAAAAATGAATAACAATCCAGATAAACTAAGGGTCCAGTTGCCGCGCACATGAAAATAAAACAGTTAGAAAGTCAAAGTTATTAAAACACTACACAGACAGCAAAATAATAGCAATTGCGAAAAATCAAACAAACTTTACACCGACATGAAAATCACACTTACGGCAAAAAAAATAAAAAAATTCTTTGATAAAACAAATTGATTTGTTCCCAAAATTACATACGTTAGAATTAGCCCTTTATTCTTAAGTCGACCGATCCACAACTGAGCTTTTAAGATGATGAGGACTTAAAACCATACAAAACGGCGTCGTTCAAATCGATTATATTAATCTAAAAGTGTTCATTTGTTCTAGAAGAGAAACTATAAACAATGATTAGATTACATTTATCACGTTGGCAGCAGAGGAGATATTGTCTTGCATTGAACAGGTATTGACGGTAAAATTTCTGAAAACCATAAATTATGTGACAAAATAACGAACAATAATTCACCTTGTATAGAATAAAATTTGATGTTTTTTCCTGTTTGTTTTACATGTAAACTGTTTTTGCAGGGTTTGGTGGGCAATATACCGGAATACCCCCCGCACACTCCCCACCCACTCATTCCGTAGGCTAATGCAAAGTGCATACGGAAT
>JAULCE010727855.1:0-15373 GCA_032359355.1 Macoma nasuta | reverse complement strand
GATTACCGATTTTGATAGTCGATAATCGAAAGTATAATCGACTAGTCGACTAATCGACTAACCGGTCCCATCCCTAACATATTCCAACATCATCTATTGAACAATATATATAAGGAAAATAAGAAGAAAATAATAAACAGAAGCTGCGTTTTTATAATAACTCACTGCATGCTGGCCGAACTCTATAGTAATATCACCGTTTGATCTAGATAAAAAACGACCTGATGTTACATTTGGCGTCCAACTAGGGACCAGCAAATTAATAACGCAGTGATTTGAGACAGTAACAATATTCTAACGCAGTATTTAGAGACAATTAATACATTTCAATAAATTAGAAAGGAGCATGTCCAGAAGTTGTATTTTCAAGAGTCATTTATTAATTGTATTAGGTTACAATTAATATGTAATTTTCTATTCGAATGTAATAGAGTTATTATAGGTAACTCATTCTGAGAATTGATTTGAGATTGAGTTTATAGTGACTATTGAAGTTTGAGATAGTTGAGTACATTACTGTATTATTGAATACATGTACAATGGCTGATAAAGAGAATCCCATAGAGATAAATATAAGCAGATATGGACTCAGCAAGTGTTGTATTATCAGAACAAGATAGGAAATTACTCAGTGCTTGTCGTGAGTTAAGCGTTCAGCCAGAAATTGAGACAAGAGAGGATCTTGTTAGTTTTATTAGAAAGTTTGGATCTGTGCCAAGTAGAGACATGAAACCCAAATATTCTGAAAGAGGTGTTGACAGAAACACATACTCTATCGAAGATAGAGGATATGACAGACATAGGGACTTTGTAGGAGCTGAGACTGGACAAAGGCATGATGATACTATAGTCCAGTCAGCCAAGCACTAGGGGTAGACAAAATTGCAACAGAAATTATTTTTCTACTGTGCGAAAGATCTATCCGTACTTTATGCACTGTAAAAAGTCCCATGAGTGTGGCTTTGTAATAAATAAATGAAACGAGTTTTAAGTTTACCCGAAATATGAAAATGTAACAGGTCGCTAAGGTGCCATCATATTGGAAGAAAGTGTCGTCACACGCTAAAAAATATGACGTCACAGGAAGCATCATGGCGGTCTTCGTCAAAAACTTTTGTAACACTGTGCTGTTTTCGTCTACAACATCGTTATATTTTCCTCTGCGACTTAAAAACACCCTCTAGGAATACTTTCAAGAGCAGGTAAGTTTGTTTCCTACATTAACTGATACATTTATACACCATGTTATCGTAAACGGTATCATTTTACTGAATAACTGAATTTGCGGACCGTTGTTTTTCGTACCAAAAAATTAGAATGTTTATTTTGTTTATGAGCTTCAAAGGCGTAGTTTATGAATTTAATTATTGATTATTGTTCATAAAACTCCATTAATTCGGGAAAGTATCATGATCTAAAATAAATAAAAAAAAATTCGGCTTTTCAAAACGTGATCTTGTCCAATTTCTTTTCCTACGGAAGCACATTCAGGCCATAATATTTATCTTTTGGTTATCAACTGAGACCAGTTGAATTTGCCTTATTTAAACTTTTTTATCATTATTCCCGCGATTAAGTCTTTGAAATTCAACTTCAGCTGTTCATTTTAAAACTGGATGCCTAGGTAGACAGCTAGCAACACACAGTATATGGTGGGAACTTGACACTTCTGGGTATTTTCGAAAAAAAGATGTTGGTCGAAACGTTAATAATTTGAAAATGTTATGAATGCTAATAATTCCATTTGTGTGTATGAGTAACAAACAAAGTTTAATGCACATAGATATGTTCACCGCCATGCCATTGTGATCAAATCAAGTCGAAAGTCAAAAGTAATTACAAGTATAGGTAGATCTGAGACGTCTGCCTTTACCTAATTCGACAGACCAGATGAAGACTTCCTTTAATAATAATCCAAAGACGAGCCTAGACGTAGCTCTACTCATATTTTCCTGTCGTTAAGGAACGTATTCACGTCCATCTTTTGTTGGGAACACAATTCGCTCTAATTTAAACATTAACACATAATTCTAATTAGATGTAAGTTGGAACGTTCTCGGTGCTTTAAAAGATGTAAATACTACCTGTAGCTTTGGTGATCACACGACAAAGCTGTTACTTACTTAACGTCAACATTGCTTCAGCAGATCGTCGCTGGAGGAATATCTTAGATACTTGTATATAGAATTAAACGGACAAGCTATCAAAAGGACTTCCTAACATGAATATCCGTTGACAGTCCTACACATAGCTGAAAATTTCTTATTCAAAACGAGTTCTAAAATGTGTTATCATTTTAAAACAATAAAACACTGAGTATCGACAAAGTATGGATGTGTTCCATCCGCAATGCTATGTTGTCTAATGGTCTGAATGGTCTTAATAAAAGACGTCGCAAAATACGTCAAACCAATAAAAGATAAAGTAGCATTTTCCTATTCATTCAATATGAAGTTCTCTGATGTCTGCGGAGCACTGTAGCATAGTCGAAGGATCTAAAGAGCAATTTTGTTTACAGATGGAGACCGAGACCTGTCCAATCTGCAAAACCAGCATTGACGATGACGATCCCGCAGTTCGACTCGGAATTAAAGGCTGCAGTAGCATAGTTGAGGCGAATAGTTTGAACAACGGTAATGTTGATGTTAAACCTGGCGACATCGTCAATGTCTACTGTCGTAAAACTTTTACAAGACCCCGAAGCAGTATTGATAATAACATTTTGGGCACAAGTGATGATATACTTAGATCTCTACGATAAAAAATGAACAATTTGAGTTCAAATCAAACCGTCTGTTTTGTGGATCTTTTGCAAAATATTGGCCCTTTTTCAGAAAAAGAGCGCATGATGTGTATCCTGTTTGTACAATAAAATTTCAAAACAACGATTCAAAACAGTGCATTGATCGAAAACACACATGGTCAAATGAAGTTTATGCTAGGTTGACACAGGTGATTGATCTACCAGTAGCTGAGGCAGTATATCACCAGGCATGTAGCGTGAACTTCAGAACGAAGAAAAAAGTTCAAAAGGCATTCATGACCAGCGAGTCAGTGACCAGGGGGCTAGCGCAGTTAAGAGTCCAGGTATGCCAGCAGCTTTGGACCAGGCCCAATCAATTAAAGTAATTGTGAAATGCATTGAAAGCAATGAAATCACAAGTTTAATATTAAATGATTTGGATGAGAAAATGACGGACATGTGTGGTGACCTAAGTTACTCAAAGAAGCACAGGAAAAGGAAAATACTGGAACAATTTGACGAGTCAGTTGTTGTCAGCAGCATTGGTGGAAAGATGATATTATAATATTGAATCAAAGTGTTTCTTCTATTGTCCATCGTTTTTTATGAAAACTCCAAAGAACTTTCTGATGAAGAGAATAAAAATAACATAATTAGAACGGCTGCTTATTTGATTAGAAATGACATCAATAGTATAAACAATTCTAGAGATTCCTATCCAGTATTCACTGATGTATAATCTGTTTAAAAAATATGGAATACCTATACCAGCCGGTCTCAGAACATTTCTTGAAGATTTATTCCCAGATAAAAGCCATGTTAAAACAGTTTCATCAGACACTGTATAGTACAAGCTTGTTGTTCCAGGGGTAAGGGTATGTTACCCCCTCTTCAACTGGAACTTGGTGTTTTTATTTACATGTACAATGGCTGATAATTAATTACACCATCATTTCGGATCAAGATTTATTGTGGATACTTTGAATAGTCTTGGGTTTCGCTGTTAACCATGTAAATCTATTTCCAGAGTCTGACCTATCTGACAGTATTATGTTCTTTATTGAATACAAAACTGTAAACTATGTTTGACTATAATAAGTGCAAAGCAGTATAGACCCTCGCAAGACGCCTGTCGGAGAAAAACGATACCATGTTTGTTTCTGCGATACAATGTGATTATTATTTGAGCACAGCTGTGGGATTTCAAACCGTAAACCATGTCAAACAGTATAGACTTTTACCAGTTGCCATGTTGAAAAAAGTGCCTCTAGCTAAAATAACATACTAGTCAGAACGGTAGAATACAACATAGTAATTATTTGGCAAGTATCTTGTAGACCCAGATCAGATGCCACGTCAGAGACGTGGCGTCCGATACGGGTCTACACTGTTTAAAAGTCATTTTGGTTGAAAATGTCACAGCGGCGCTAATTTGTTGCTTTCTGGCAGTGATGCTCATATTTGTATAAGTTGGTGGATTTGGGGAAGTTTTAACCCTGTTCTCCACAGAAACGCGTTTTAGCGCCTCTGTAACCGACAACTATTGAAAACATTATAGGAAATAACGTTTTTGCTCGTAACGAGCAAATGCTCCATTTTCTACAATGATTTCAATTAAGCTCAAAGATGACAATTTTCTTCTGCCTAGATTCCATAATTTTCATCAGTTCTTGCGTAATGGTCTAAATATAGCCTGAGGAGGAAAGTGTTAACCTTAAAAAGTTAACCATAAACCTGTGTACGGTTTCTTCTGACTGAATTCCTTGTTCTGTTATGCGTCCACGATTCTGAGAGATTCTATAGACATGTATATGTAAAAATAAACACGCAGTTTTTGGATGGGTAGCGGTTAGTGCGAACCGAACTGAGAAAAAGAGGTACTGTTACGTTGGAAACAGTGTAGACGGAAAGTTAGCTGTGTAGAGTCTGTAATGGAAAAAATATTCGCAAACACTAAAACAGTGATGAGCCTGTTATACACACTGAAAATATACAGCTGGTCGAGTTCTAACCCTTATCCTGTCAACTGAGAACGATGTCAAGTTGTCAACCAGCCTGCACCCGGACCAGACTTCGAGTTACTCGGCGTCTGATTCGGGTCGAAGTTGGTTGACACCCAGACAGTTCCACAAATTTTTCAAGCGAATTTGACAAGATTAAAAAAAAATCAATCAGTCGAGAATTTCAGCAGACGGCATGATAAGGGCTAATCTGTTTTCGTGTTATATTATTCCGTACGTGACTTATTGTGTTATTATTTTTAATGCATGAACTTTATCAGACACTTATGGCTATATATTGCATTTAATCAGTGTATATATCTTACAGAAAAAAAACTAAATCAGGTATTGTGTATAATATGCAGCGATTAAACAAGACTTGACCTTTTGAAATAAGTATAGTATGTTTTCTACACAAGACACACGTGATACGTGCCTATCTTATAATAACTTACACGCCCATGTCTTGGTCTACACATTTCGCACATCCAGAGTGCAATTTTCTCCATGTTATTGAACTCATACATGTATCTATTATCTAGTGGTTTGCATCACCACAGTCATTCTCTTGGTTGAAGGTTGTCAATTGTTATTTACATTGAACTGTACATAATGAGTGGGTGGGGTAAATCCACCCTTAAACTTCATTTCGAATGTAATGAACCTAGTAATTATAGCTGGCTCCTCATAAGTTGTTTGTATTTATTCTCAGATATTGCAAAAATAAATATTTGCAGTATGCCAAATAAATTGACAAAAGGTGTAATCTCTTATCTTGGGGTTTGTTCAGAGGCCCTCTGATCTTGGTCTACCCTTTTGCTAAGCTTTTATATAGATTTTGGTAAGCATATTCAGATAATTTATATTATAATATGTGCGAAATTTATGTGTCCTAGGTGATTAATTATGGCGAGTGATGTGAATATTTCGCAATGTAGTAAATGTGATTGCACTTGTTTGTCTTGCTTTCTTTTTAACAACCTAAATGCATGTACATTACAGCAGGTACACATAAATGAGTTTCAACAAAAAGCCCATTGCATTATATACATGTAACTGGGAAAACGCTTTCGATATACCACTGAGTTCTTGTTAAACAGAAGAAAAACACATTGTGTGGCGATACACGCCTACTTTATAAATTATGTCGATAATTGAGGCTAATATGCTTCGTTGGTCTGGGCAAAAAAGAGTGGGTGGGGTAATTATACCCCAACTTTAATAGGAAAAAAGGTACAAATGCATAGTTGATACGACTTACATAGCTTTAGATGATGTATTTGACATTGTGTTATACTTTGCAAGTTGTAGGTGTTTCTTTGAACAAAGTTTCCATTGTTTTAAGTGTGATTGTTGACTATATGTAGAATTCGGTATATTGCAAACTTTCCCAGACACCATGTTTGTTCATATGAATATTTTGAGAAATGTGCAACTGCAACAGACCGGGACTTTTTACTAGTGGAAGAGGACACATTCTGGTTGCGAAAAAACACAAAATAGTTTCTGTTGCAATTATGTCTCGGTAAGTCCCATTTTTCAGCTAGGCTGACTGGACTACTAGGAGTTCACAACCTACAACTATTACCCCATACCAAAGAATTTCTAGTTTTGGAGGGGACAGTGGTAAAGGAGAAGTAACAAGGGTATGTTTTAAATTTGAAGTAGAGTCTTTGGAAGCGGATAATGTTTATATGCCTGAACAGATATTACATGGGATACGAAAGGCAGCAAAGGGTGAAGTGGCCGAAATCAGAAGGTTAGGAACGGAAGCTACGGTCAGGCAGGTCATGGATAAGCTAGACTGCACGTACGGTAATATTGAGACTAGAGAAACAATCATGAAAAAGTTCTATAGTTGCACTCAACAATCTAGAGAATCTGTGACAAATTTTGCATCTCGTCTTGAGGAATATTTTGATAAAGCAGTGTTACTTGGTGGAATGCATAGAAGTGATACCCATATTCTGAAGGGAGTGTTATATCAAGGACTGTGTAGAAACTTAAAGCAATTAGCTACATACAAGTGTGACACGATTACAGACTACGATAGATTTAAAATAGAATTAAGAAAAATGGAAGCAGAAATGAAGGATGAAAACGGTGAAGAGAGAAGTAAGCCATGCCGACCTGCTATACCTGACCCAGTAGTAAAGGAAAAATTGGAGAAAAGTGAGCTGAGTGAAGTAAAAGACTTACTGAAGAGTCTTAATGACCGCATTCAGCATTTAGAAGAGACACAGAAGTCAAATGCAGAGACCCATCAGACTCCATACTTTAGCAGAGGGGCTATTAGAGGCCAAAGAGGTGGTACCATGGGAAGAGGCATGAATGGATTTATTAACAACAGAGGAAGAAGTAATAGAGATGTACACACAGTGGGTAGACCCATAGCTGGTACTACATTTAGTCCAACATGTTGGAGATGCAACAAGAAAGGTCATGTCCAAATGAATTGCCCAAACTAGTTTGTGCTCAAGTAAAGGGATCGTACATGAGCACTACTAGTAAAGGAGATCCCAAACTAGTAGGAGAAGTTAATGAAGTGAATATTACATTGAATAACATTGGTACAAAAGCACTTTTAGACACAGGTTCGTGTGTTAGCTTGATTTCAGAAACATTTTATAGAAATTGTCTTTCAGATATACAAATAGAACCACTAACCACTGTATTAAACATTGAATGTGCAGACGGACAACAGTTACCGTACATAGGTTGCATAGAAGCAGAGATTAATATTGAGGTTGGGTTAGGCCAAGCTAGACCACAGCCATGTATTTTTCTCATTTCACCAGAGACTAAATATTTGTCACAAACCCCTGTTATTTTAGGTACAAATATTTTACATACTTTGTTGCAAGATTGTAAGGATACATTTGGAGAGCAGTTTTTGCAGAAAGCAAAACTCCACACACCATGGTACCTGAGCTTTAGAACCATTGCTGTGAGAGAAAGAACTCTTAGGAGAAACAGTAACAGATTAGCCATTGTTAGAAGTGCTATATGTGATAGAGTGATTTTGAAACCGAATGAAACAAAGAACATAAAGGCATACGCTGATCAAAAGCTTAACTATCCAAAGGTCAATGCCATGCTACATGAAGCGAAATGTGCTGCCATTCCAGATTATGTCGACATATCACCAGGGTTAATAGAATATGACTATGACTGTAATCAAGAATTTGTAGTTACCATTTCTAACATTACCACCAATACTGTTAGTATTCCACCACAAGCCATACTTTGTGAGCTTCAACCAGTGTCAGTTACAGAAGAAGTTATGAAGAGGAAAGAAGAAAATTTAGATAGAGCAAGGACTGAAATTGTAAATAAAATTGACATTGATGGCAGTGATGTTCTGTCAACTGAACAAAAACAGTTGTTGAAGAATTTTCTGATGGACCAGAAGGACATATTTTCCACAGGAGATACTGACATTGGAAAATGCAACAACGTAAAACATAGGATTGATTTGGTGGATGAAATACCTTTTAAACTGAGGCATAGACGCATTCCACCTTGTATGATTGATGAAGTTCGCCAACATTTGGAGCAATTACATTCTTGTGGAATAATAAGACCTTCCAAATCACCATATGCTTCACCTATTGTCCTGTGCAAAAAGAAGAATGGCAAACTACGAATGTGCGTCGACTATAGAATTTTGAACCAGAAAACTGTAAAGGACTCATATGCCTTACCCCGCATGGAAGAAATTTTTGATTCGTTGAATGGAGCTAAATATTTCAGCACAGTTGATATGAAATCCGGTTACCATCAAGTGGAAGTAGAAGAACAGCACAAAGAAAGAACAGCTTTCACCTTAGGACCTTATGGTTTATGGGAATTTAACAAACTCCCATTTGGTCTCACCAATGCACCAGCCACATATCAACGTCTGATGCAAGACTGTCTTGGGGATCTCAACATGCATATTTGTGTTGTTTATATAGATGATCTCATCATTTTTAGCAAGACGTTTGAAGAGCACTTGGAAAATTTGGATAAAGTCTTTAAACGCCTCACTGAGTTCAACTTGAAACTAGCTCCGGAGAAATGTCAATTCTTTTGCAAGCAAGTACCGTTCCTAGGTCATATAGTTAGTGAGGATGGGATTTCCACAGATCCTGCAAAAATTGATAAAGTGTTAAACTGGCCCGTTCCGTCAACTCCAGAGGAAGTGCGCAGTTTTCTAGGATTTGCAGGATATTACAGACGTTTTATAAAAGATTTTAGTAAAATCACTAGACCACTAGCAGAATTGATACCCCCTTCTACATCCAAACGAGGACCGAAGAAGAAAGAAATGAAGCCATGGATATGGACTGATGTTGAACAACAAGCTTTTGATAATTTGAAAGTATTGTTATCATCACCACCGGTATTAGGATATCCAGATTTTGAGTCACCTTTCGAGCTGCACACAGATGCATCAACGAAAGGATTGGGTGCTGTTTTATATCAACAACAGGGAGAACACAAGCGAGTCATTGCTTATGCTAGTCGTGCCCTTACACCTTCTGAAAAGAATTATTCAGCATTCCGTTTAGAGTTTTTAGCTTTGAAATGGTCTGTAACAGAAAAGTTTTCAGATTACTTATCTAATAGACACTTCTCTGTGCTTACAGATAACAATCCGCTGACTTACATTCTTACATCAGCAAAATTAGATGCTACTGGACAGCGTTGGGTTTCAGCCCTTGGACAGTATTCCTTTGACATTACTTATCGTAGTGGGCTAAGAAATGGTGATGCAGACAGCATGAGTCGTTATCCACATGATGCAGTGAAATTAATGACATTGAAGTAGTCAACATAGACAATAGTAGTGTTAAAGCAATATGTGGATATACTGTGCCACCCTATATTGAAATCCTGACAGCAAACAACATTAATATAGTTGAAGCAACTGAAGATCCAGGACAGCCAATGGCACAGATTGAAATGAGAGAGATAAGAAGGAAACAAAGAGAGGACAAATTAATAGACAGATGGAGAATCGCAGTGATAGACAAACATGTGCCTACAAAGAATTTGAGTAAGCATGATGTAATTATGAAAAAACAATTCCAGCATTTACAGATGAAGAGAGGAATATTATTTAGAACAATCAAGACAAATGATGACATACTTGAACAATTAGTACTTCCTGAGTTTTACAGGAAGCAAGTATTGAATAGTTTACATGATGATGTTGGTCATCCTGGGAGGGACAGAACCATGAGACTTCTCAGGGAAAGGTTCTATTGGCCTGGGATGGCTGCAGATGTCGACAAGTGGATTGACAAATGTGATAGATGTTTAAGAAGAAAAAGTTCAACTCACAATAGAGTCCCATTGGTAAATATAAATACCACATATCCGTTAGAATTAGTTTGTTTTGATTTCTTGACTCTTGAACCTGCGAGAGGTGGAGTAGCAAATATTTTAGTAATAACTGATCATTACACAAAGTTTGCAATGGCAATACCAACAAAAAATCAGACGGCGAAAACCACCGCAGAAGCTTTCTACAATCAATTTATTGTAAATTATGGCATTCCCACACGTCTCCACTCTGATCAAGGTGCCAATTTTGAATCGGAAATTATTAAGGAATTATGTTTGCTCACTGGGATGAAGAAAAGTCATACATCCATTTATCATCCACAAGGAAATGCAGTCACTGAAAGATTCAATAGAACCCTATTAAATATGTTGGGAACTCTAGAAAACTCTCAAAAGGTTGACTGGAAAAGATATGTTAGTTCGTTAGTATATGCATACAATTGCACTCCCCATGAGTCTACTAGAGTCGCTCCATTTGAACTAATGTTTGGGCGTAAACCAAAATTACCTATTGATTCTCTTTTTGAGCAAGCAAGGGATTCAGTAAACAACACATTTGGAGAATACATTACTGATTTACAAAATCGTATGTTAAAGACTAAACAGATCGTTGAAGATCACTTAAAGACTGCAAAGATTAGACAAAAACACTACTATGACATTAAAGCTAGATCAGCAAATGTACTTCAAGGCGACAAGGTACTTGTAAAGATTTTAGCTTTCGAGGGTAAACATAAGATTGCGGACAAGTTCGAAGAAGAACTTTATACTGTACTGGAGCAAGAGAAGGAGGGCATACCTGTTTATCGGTTGAAAGGGGATAATACAGGAAAAATAAGAAAACTGCACCGAAACCATCTATTCCTAGTAAAGCACCAGGATGAAGTGGAGGATGTGAGGGCAGAACTTAACTCAAATGAAGATTTGAGTGACAATATTATTGTCAAAGAGTCTCAAGACAATAAGGATAATGAGGGACAAAATGTGGAAGAAGTAGAGATAAGTGACGTCACTGATGAAGAAGAGTCTGACGATGAGACAGGACTACTGGTTGTGACAACCAGTTCCGGGGACGCCCAAGATCCTGTTAGAGTCAGCAGTGAAATGTCTCAAGGAGTCAGCAATGAAAGTTCTCATAGAGTTGAGAGTGAAGCTGAAGTATATAGTGAGAGAGACATTGATATAGAGGTAACAGAGACCCCAGAGGTTAGAGTTATAGAGGATGAACAAATTCAGGCTGATACAGATGAAGTTTCAGCAGACATTAATGATCCAGTTACAGAAGTCCATAATAGAGCTGAGGAGATTGAAAATTTACCTGCTCAAAACAGACCAATTAGGGATAGAAGATTACCAAAAAGATTTGAAGATTATCAAATGAATAGCATGGTACCTATTGACCCTAGTTTTCAAGCACTAAATGAAGTGTTAGAATCAGGTGTCTTACAGCATGTTGATGTCAACATTGCAAAGAGATTAATAACAAGCATTTTTCAGTAGAATTACTATAAAGATGTTTTTCATACATTTGTACATATTTGTCATTTCTCATTATTGATAATTAAATTAGTTTAAGTAAGCTGAGATATATAGGAGATAGAGCATATAGCTTATTGAAGTCTTTTATATACTATTCATTATTGTATAGGAGATAGAGCATATAGCTTATTGAAGTCTTTTATATATAATTCATGATATATAGGAGATCAAGCATATATAGCTTATTGAAGTCTTTATATATAATTCATGATATATAGGAGATCGAGCATTTAGCTTATTGAAGTCTTTCTATATAGTTTTCATGATATTATATAGGAGATCGAGCATATTGCTTATAGAAGTATTTCTATATAGTATTGTATCAGTCATAGTTTTAGATATTCAATCATTCTTTTTATCATATGCTATTACGTAACATGAAGTTGTTTCGAGAACTATATTTGAGTAGCCTGTTACGGTGTAGTATTCATGTGAACAGTAGTTATTATTGCTCATTAGAATAATAGATGTCAGGGGATCCTGGCACTAAGGTAGTTGCATAATAGTTTTTGTGTATGTTTATCTTAAATTCATTAATTGATACCAGTTTATCTAATTATTTTATTGTTAAATGACGTGGACGTCATTTTCATCAAGGAGGGGAGGTGTGTAAAAGGGTAGGTATTATCCGCGTAACATTTAGTGGACTTATACCTTGTTTTGTTTATAATGCGGGAGTGATCTCCCTTTGATTAATTTGTATTTTTCCTTGTAACGGTAAGATTTTATTTCCTTCGTTCTTGTCTCTATGTTTCATTTGTGGAAATTCCTTGAATTCAGGTATTGTTTGTTTGGTATGGTTTTTCCGCGAATTGGTCATCCATTTGATATATATCTTGTATTTGCCGCAATCGCGTATGTCTTGTATTTCCGCGATTGTGTATGCCGCATTACTGGGTTTGATCAATAAAGAATACAAACACGAAATTGCGTAGCAATGAACTTGTTTAGATTAAATAACAAGTTCAAACGTCATTTGAAGTTTGACCACGATATCATATGCTCTCAACCCATAGTTGGTAAGTTTTTAAACTACTTTCTTAATAAATGTTTTCAAGATGTTCTTATTGATTTAAAGTCATTATGTAGTAGATAGAAATATATTAAGTGAGTTTTATGCATAGCTAATATATTTCTTTCTATCTATTATTTAATTAACTTAGTAACAAAATCACCTAGGATTGGACACTAGGTGACACACTCAATTGTTTGTTGTCATGTATGATTATTATAATGCTTACAATAATAATAATATCAATAACTTATCATTTATAATAACATGTTAATAATGATAAGTATTGATCATATTGTAAATGCCCCCTTACTTTTATTTCAGAGTGCTTCTTCTTTTATCGTCTCATCTCGTCTTCATAATATCTACATATATCAACATCATCTATTGAACAATATATCTAAGGAAAATAAAAGGAAAATAATAAACAGAAGCTGCACTTTTATAATAACTCACTGCATATGTTGGCCGAACTCTTTAGTAATATCACCGTTTAATTTAGATAAGAAACGGCCAGATGTTACAGGATGTATAATTTTAGAAATTGTTAACGACGTTCTACAGACGACGCACGTGACACGACGACAGATAATCTAAACATCACGATCTAAAATGTTTTCAAATGAGCTGAACATTTGTTTAACATTTCATTGGCCATTCATTGAAGTGAAATAACACAAACACAAAGGAAGTATGATAAAAGTAATGTATATGGGTTAATTTGTCTCAACTCAACCAGTCTTCTCAGTCAACGAGAACAGAAAAGTTAGTTTGTTGATTTGGTTTTCAATTAAGGGACAATAATCTGCTTTTAAATATCAAATAAAATTTCAATTGATAATCATTGTGTTGAATAAATTCATACGGTGCTAAAGAAGGCGACCTTTTTTCGCTATAGATACAATTTCGTCATCCCTGTACTGGATTTCAAAATGAATGTAGTCCAGGGTTTATCGTTGTCGCTCATAATCTGTTAGATACTTTTCATCTTCATTTCTGAATGCAAGAGGACACTTTATCTGGGAATATCCAGAGAAGATGACCCCCGATATATTCAATTTATCCATCATTAAATAACTTAAAATGATATAAATATTTACTAGAACACGATCAATTATGAAACACTATTCAACTTATCTTGACCTCATTTACGACCACTTATTTACAGTATATACCTATAAAACTTGAACATAACCCATTTGTGAAATCAAATAACAAAGGTGATGAACACATGCTCAGACTCTTCTACAAAATCAGTAAATTAAGAATGAAAGATGATCTTTAATAGTTTATCATATTTAAAATTGAAACACGCTTAGAAGAATCAGATCTGCATTATATCGTGCTTTAACATACGTTCTCTCCTGTTTGTTCTTGCTTGTTGGGGTGTGTGGGTTTATGTATATCTGTGTGTGCTAGTGCTCGCGCGCATGTGTGGACGAAAGGTTGTTTATTATTTGGGTGGGCTGGTTGTTTTGTATGTGGTGTGTCCTGCAAGACCTTACTTTCTAGTTTTACACCGTTAGTGGAGAACGACTTTCTTGAATTTTCTTTGAGCCAAGGTTTCTTTATTCATGGAAAATAACAATGGGACATGGTAGAGAACGCCGAAACGTAAACATCTCATTTACGACGTTTTGATCCAGGTCTACAATCATCAACTTGATTATAAATAAGTCAAACGCTCTGTTTTTTTCAATTTGCAACATTCTATTTATGAAGTTTGGGTGAACAAAAGATAAAATTAAAAACTTACTTCTTCCTTAAATTTACGTTCATCTATATAGTGCTTATTTTCGTAATAGTACAACTTTCTCATTTGGCGCATGAGAATCTCAAGCTGGTCAAGTCCTTCTCGAATGGTAAATTCAGCTGTCCCCATCCTTTCATATATCACAGGCGCAAATGTCTTTATAGATAAAGTAGCATTTGCAAGGAGATCAGTGAATGGATTAAACATCTCGATAGCACTCTTCCATTTGCCCGGATTTCGCTCAACAACTCCATCATATTGATGCCACTCATCTATAGAGGAATACATATATGTCTCTGAAATATCCTTTCTAAGCACTGGATCAAAATTTGACTGTGCAACGTTGAATAAGTATATATCTGGTAAAGATATAATTGTATTCCTACAGTGCTACACAAGTAAAACAATTACTTATCAATTCCCGAATGTTTTCGAAATTACGACTTCATCAGAGGAAATGTGTAACATCCAAAACGTTCAAGAGATAAAAGCTCAATATTTGTCTTGTATATTTATTCGTACTTATCTCAAACATCATCTCTACCATACATGTACAATGTATATATTTATACAAGAAAACAAAAAAAATATCATCACATGGTATTAACATTATATTGTAATTCCAATTGGTTATTCATTTATATATTTATAATTATTATATATTTATTATATATTACAAAAGTAGATTTTCATCAACACTCGATTGTTTCAGAACTTACTTGTGACAATCGTCGTCAAAGTTTACTGTTTATGCAATATCATATAACCATTTGTTCATACGGTTACAGGGTTTTCCCCAGGAATTTCTGAAGGCTTGTTGCATTTGAGAGCGAGTGGTGGGTGCGGGAGGGGTACCCCCTCCTGCTTAGCGCTGCGGCGATTTTTTTTAATAAACTGACCATTTAAGGGCAATTTATAGCCCCATTTAGCTGTTATGGAAGTTGTAAATTAGCATAAGTATGTGCTACATGCTTTAAATATATCTGACAAAAAAA
>JAULCE010727744.1:0-15375 GCA_032359355.1 Macoma nasuta | reverse complement strand
GTGTGTGACTGTGCTGATTGGTTGGCTGTTTTGTGTTGTATGTGGTGTGTCCTGCAAGACCTTTCTATCTACTTTTGATATTTCAATCATGCATGGGTAGTGTCTCCATGCAACACGATATATCGGGTTCGTTAATAAAATAACGAACGACTAATAAATTTATTTCGAAAAACTTGAGACACAAATATAAGTAAAATTACATTGCTGAAACGGCTTATTCATCCGTCTTTGGTTGGTACTTCTCCATGTGCGTCATTAACTGAGTGACCAGGAACTACACCCAAATCTACGCCTGACTCAATATTAGATTCCAAAGACAATCTGTCGCTTTCAAAGATTTTTCTAAGAACGATCGGCATTTGCAATAAAAAAAAATGTGGATGGACGACGCTCGTGCGGGTCGCATACCTTGCGGATCATTGGACTTTAGGGCTAATTTTAGCAACATTCTCTGATACAACCTTCTAGCCCGATGTAGATCCCTGCTGTGCAAGGGATTGATCGAATATACCAATCCAACGTTTGCAGGATCGATACCGCGAAAAAGATGGCGCTACTTGACTCACTTCGGGACATAAGTAAAGGTGAGTCTCGTTACATAGTAAATTTTGTTGCATGACATAAACATGCCATTTGCGGTACGTATCCTGCCAAGTTACGTAATTACCAGCGTTGCTAATCACATCAGTTAACAATCAGTTGCGCGCTGATACGCTCGCATCAGAATAAAGACAATGCGTGATTTTGCGCTAATGTAGAGATAGGACCAAGGCTAGCTAATGCGCTTGTGTGGAGAAAAAGGGTAAAGTTCTTATTTTGATCACATATTAATAAGTTTACTATTTTAACATTACCAAATGGTCTGGGGTCAAACATTTAAAAAACGCCTGTTTTTAATTATTGATTTGTTGAGCTTTGTCATTTTACAATGCTGTTTAGCTCAACGTTAAGCTTTCGTGGCTGTTTTTTTTTAAAAAATACTGGTGCTAAGGTTTCTTTTTAAGGTTTTAGAATTTGGAATAAAGTTACATCAAATGCTCTTCTTTGCATTGAATGCTGAAGATGCTGAGGGGGACAAGTTTTTTGGATGATGTTTAGAATTGAAGATAGTTTCAATTGTTTTGTTACATTCAGTTCTTATTGTGAATATTCATTTAATCAACATTAGCGCTATCATTTATGTGCTACCCATATGTACTCTTCTTCGCAGATATTTTAACAAGTTGAATTTGGTGTCGATGCGGTAATTGTAATATTGATTTATTAACTACTATTTCAATGATTTTTTATCTATATTCAGGCAAAAACTTCATTTTTAACTGTATAGTTTTCATTTTTTCCGCCATTATTTGGACTAGTATGATTGTAATGTCGGTGTGGAAGAAGCATTGTGGTATTTAGCGACTTGTACATTATATTCTTACGACTATTTAGCTAAACCATTTATGTGAGCCAGTGGGATATGAACTGCTACACCACTGTTTTTATATATTCAGCCATAAACTTCATTTTTATTTATAGTTTTCTTCCGATATTTGTACTAGTATGATTTGAATGTCGGTGTGGAAGTAGCATTTTGCTGTTTTAGCGAGTTGTACATTATATTTTACGACTATTTAGCTTAATCATTTATGTGCTCCAACAGGGTAAGTTAGCCTTTAGATTTGGATCTTGTAAGGTGTATTTGACATACCGGGTAGCTTGCATGATTTTTTTTCTACTTTCAGCACATCGAACGGATTTTGGGGTCAAACATTTGGAATATTTTTTAGTTCAAGGATAGCCATCTAAATTGCCACTTTGAGCGATCTTATAAGTTAACAATTTCGAGTACTGTTTGTGTGAAAAACACATAAATATGTGTGTTTGTAGTAGTGTTTGAGAATCGGAGATAGTTTCTTAATTCTTTGTTACATTCATTTATTGTTGCGATCATACAATTATTATTTAAACATTTGGAAATATATTTATGTATTAGTTTGTTTTTGACTCGGTTATTTTAAGCAATTGTGATAGCATTGCGTCGTTTGCACTTGCTTTCATAGTCAAAGCGCATGACGAAGAGCCAAATAAATAAGCGAAATTCTTTTTATGATAATTACTTGATACACGTAATATGCTATATTGGTGTTTCCATTGATTTGGTATAGTTTAAAGAATCTGATAATTAGTTGTAACGATATTTATAAAAATGTTCAGTAATTTCATTTACTGCATTTCACAAACTTCGTAAAAGCGTCGCAAAATTTATCATCGAAAAATCTCGTTTATTAGCAAGTATAAGTGTAATCCAAAGACGCTCCTGCAATGGGGTATTTCACACCCAGCGTATTATGGTAATATGATTTATAAACTCCGAAATATTACTGGACATACAAATTTTCATACTTTGTGTATTAAACGCATCAAACATTTCATTAAAAAATGTTATGATCAAACAACATTACAGCGTACTGCATGTTTGGTAGTTAACCCTTTAACAGTTGGCACACGCTTCCCTGTTCGATTGTGCGATGACAGGTTGGTCATAATACTCTATGATGACAACTTCTCAAAGCCGGTTACGGAAGGAGAATGTCGAATGTTCGTATTGTATCCGTTCTGTCGTACGCTTAATGCCTTCTTTACAGTTACTCTAACTTCAGATAAGTTATTGAGTACATTAGTGATTGGTAGAACCTGTATTTGATTGCTTTTTATATGTGTATGTTTAACATGCTTTTACTACTGTTTTTGCCATCACTAGCGTTGTAGGGCAGGGGAAAACAGTTATTTACACTGTTCGTCTATTAGGGTGAGAATATGACAAGTGTGAGGTTGGGCGCCCCTTAACCGGTTTAAACCCTCAGTGGCAATTCTGCTGCTGACTGTTGCAAGGCAGTACTCCTATTTTCAACCATACGTTATGTCTGTTATATGTGTATTTGTGTGTCTTCCTTGTTTGTGTTTGTAATTGTGTGGGAGAGTATGTTTAACACGATTCCCAACACGTATTGATCTCTATTATATTTGTTTATGTTAATAGCGGCTTAGATTTAATTATCAACTTAGTTTTACCTATGTTTATACGACTAAAATTCCCCCTTGTTTTCAATATCCCTTTTACATCTCCGATATTTGAGCCAGTGGGATGTTGGTGTCGGTGTGGTAAATGGAATATTTATGGAACGCCATAGCTGCCTTAACATGAGCCGAACCGTTACGTGATGTGAATATATATTAACTTGATGTTTAAACTTTAATATACTCTGCTTACATTTTAATATAAAATGATAATGTATCCTTATATGATGCTTATTCGTCGTTTGATGATGCTTATATTAATAACGTGATGTTCCTTTGAATTTTCATGATTCTTGTTTGTTGTTATATAATGCTTGTTTGTTCTTTTATGATGACCATTTCCATAACATGATGTCCGTTTGTTATTACACGATGCTTTCACAATATGATGTTATCATCGAGCTACTTCATCATTATGTGATGCCTGTTTGTTATTATATGATGACCATGTTTCATTACATTATGTTATTTCGTCATTATATGATGTGCTCACATTATGATATGATGCTCGGGCTACTTCTTTATTTTAGTCTATTAGACCCTATATCTGATAAACGATTTTGACACTCCTGTAGTATTTGAATTATAAACACGTTGGTTGCATTGGAGAATTTCTTACAATGATTTAAAACAATTTAAAAATTTGCAAACACTTTTGCCTAGATATTTATTCGGTATAACAAGTATATTTGCTTGCGGAAGTCTAAAACAGCATATGAGGTAATGGTTTTGATAAAAAAAAATCCATACCATTGTGCCCTTTTACCATAGCACTGCCTGAGTATGTCGTTTGCTGACTACATTATAGAAAATCATCAAATTAAAACCGAAACCGAACCTGACCTGAGACAAATCGGAGACGAATTGAATCATTTCGACCGAGTTCGGAGTGAGACCGGTAAAACCATTTCTTTAATTAGTTTCCGTACTATAGCTCTACGCATCTTGGCACCTGGAATTTTGTATCAAACAGAAGACGAATATCAAAAGTAACTTTTCAAGTTCGTCCGTTTGTCTCTCCGTCCTTCCGTGTTTCTGTCCTTTGATCTTTCCGTCAATCCCATTTTTATCTCTGTAATAAATAGCTTGAACTGTATGAGAATTTCTGAGAGTATATATTATTATTTCTAGCACACATGAAAACAAAATTTCCATCGGCAAATTAGATTTGGATTAATTGCCCTTTACATTTTAAAATATACGCAATATTGTCTGTCTTGAGTCATATCTCTGCAATAGATAGCTGGAATTTCATACAACTGAATGGGAGAACAAAACTCAATGATTTAACTTAGCATAGTTCATATAAGTGCTTTGATAATATGTAAATGTAAACGTTGTTTCATATTTCGATGTGAAAAGCGTTAGGGAAAGAAATGATGCCAACCGTATATTTATGCTTTTGAAAGAAAAAGATTGGTTTGTTTGTTTTATTTGTTTGTTTTGTTGATCTACGTCCGTTTCTGCCAACTATGGGCTAAATGGACGTCCCAGAGAGAGGGAATATTTGTCGGGTATGTACGCTTATTGGTAGGTTCTTATTATTGTTTTCAATTATGCCATAGTGAGGCATTAAATTTATGTCATTCACGTATAATTCATGGATGAAATAGTCTCATTTGTATAAATAATAGCTTTTACTTGCATTTCGCCGCGTAGCGAAAGCGAAACTGAGGTATGATCTTTCTGGCGATAGAGACGTGGTCGTATGAAATATTGCATTTAAGTTCAACGCTAAAATTTCGTTGTTACCTTTTCTCAATAAGACTTTGGCCTTCTTATCTACTTTTATTATCACAATAGTGTTGCCTGTGCCGCGTTGCGGCCGTAACACGTCTTCCCGTACATATAATCGATATTGTTATCATTACGCTTGCAGGACACGCAAGTGGTGTACCGCACTCGCTGTTTGTTTTGTATTTGGTATATCCTGCAAAACCTTCTTATCTACTTTTGTAATAATGTTAGGGCTTTGTTTTGGAATAAAGTCACATCTTATAACCTTCTTCACATTGTATGTTAAAGATGCTGAGTATGACCTTCTTTCGGGGTAAAATCATTCTTGTTTGTGACTTTTTTGAGAATCTGAGATTATTTGAGTTGTATAATTTTCTGTTACATTAACCCTTTTCTCCACAGCCAAAAAGCATATCGCCCAGTTCGTATCTATACAGTGATAAGACTATCGATTAATATGACACATGGCTAACAACTAAATCTTTCATGTACTGATATGGGTTATCTGATTGATTACCTGATACTGACAAATATGTAATATATAACATATAATTATAGTTTTTACGATGTTTTAATCAATATGTGGTAAAAACATTGTTTTAGAAAACACAACACTCTTTTAGACGGTATAAAATTTGAAACTGTACTATCAATTTTGTTTCAATATATGGGAGATAAATAACCAGTTCACCTATTTTCAATCAGGATTAGTATATTTTCTTCACTTTTTGTCATGCAAATTCATCACTCATCTAGTTGAAACTGTGTACACACAGATACCTTGATATATATTCAAATATCTTGTTTTCTCAACCGGCGATTAAATTGTAGTCTGCTCCAAATGTCGTCTGCTTAATTTTTGAACGTCGTCCAAATTTACTTAGAAATAGGGGACACTATTGTGTGAGTGTCATACATCTTGGATCCGAATCAGACGCCGAGTAACTCCAAGCCGTTTAAATATTCAACACAGTCGAAAATGGGAGGCTAAGGATAAAAGATCATATTTTGTTTACATAAAGAAGCGTTCATAGGTTCATTTGACACTCGCCCTAGACAAACTGTATGGAGCCAGATCGGTCGCACGCAGAGTTAAAACATTTATTTGAGAAGTTGTCTTAGATTTATACACAAGGATAACATCTGATGAAAAATGGAAAATGTAGGTTAAGGAAAAATGCATTTTTGAATGGTATTAAAATGATTGTAGAAAATGGAGCATTTGCTCGTTATGAGCAAATGCTTCATTTTCTTCGATGATTTTGATAGCCATCAGATACAGAGTCGCTAAAAGGCGCTTCTGTTAAGAAAAAATTAAAAATGATAAGTTAATCCCTTTCCCCTGCAAGATATACAATTATTATAATAAACGCATCTTATCAACAAACTCTTATCTAGAGCTCACTGATTTTTTTCAATCGAACCGTCTGTTTATCCTTTATCTGACAAAATTTTCGAGTGAATGTGTTTTTTCTTTCAGGACATCATGTCGGGAGAGAAAAGGGAGGTTTTCACAGACGACACAAATCAACACTTAATCACACATCTAACGCAATACTTATATTTAGACATTGGATTTCGATCAAAGTTGGACGATAGATAAATCAATAAATTCAAAACGCCCTCTAGAAGTTTCATTTCTAATCAATTCATTGAAACATGAAGTAGAATAAAATAGTCAACGTCACCGTATAATTTAATGATACCATTTAAAAAAAACATTAAGTCCGTTTACAGTTGCTCACACCAAGAAAAAGCTGTAAGTGATCCAAGGGAACCTAAACGCTGCCAGGGGGCAGCAGAAGATTTCGATCTCAGTTGCTCATCTCCACCTGCGAGCCGGAGGGCGTGACATGCAGTGACTGTAGGCCGGAGCACCAGCTCATCCGGCACGTGGTTTACTGCATAATCAGAACACATGCCAGTTGCGCCTGCTATCAAAGTCATCGGATTTAAATATTATTGCATCTGGTGGACGAATTGGACGGACAAGAAAGTAGACGATCAGCAGCCCCACATAACTAATGGGAACGGGAGCAGGTCCTGATGGAGGAGTGAATGAATATTCCCCAGGCTTTCCTCTAATTTTACAGTGACGTTGACTACTGAATTTTATTTCTTTTACTTAAGTGATTTGAATGTTACTTCTAGGAGGCATTTCAAAGTTATTGATTTACCCATAGTCCAGATTTGAACTAAATACCACGGCCAATATTTGAAAAATTGTGAAAATATATATGTGTTGCGTTAGAAGTGTGATAAAGAGTAGATATTCTGTGAAGTGTTTCTGTTCATAATGAGAATCAGAATATCAGATCACATATATACTACTAAATAAATTGACTCGAATTTGACTCGGATATGTCGTCAATATCAGAAAAGATACAGAGATCAAAATGCTACGGCTCATCAGTACAAATTTGCATTTCATACTTGTAAAAGTACCGTCTTATGTCAAAAACAGGAAAAATCCTAAAACAAACTTTAATAGGAAGTCTATATATAGCTTGGAAAAGACCTTTGCCGGACCTATCAGAATGGAAAACTGTCAATGCCCTTCTGACCTAATTGGTTAATTAATCAAAATGGGTAATGTCAAAGTATACGTAAACTAATTGAATACGCCATTGTTTAGCATTTCAAACAATTTGAATATGCCGTTGTTTGATAACATCAGGTAACATTTTATACATTAATGTTAAACATACGAAATAGTAAAAAAACAGCATTTCTATAGAGGGACTGCATTCCCGTGACAATATACCTATCCGGTCGGGTAAGAAAGACACATTCATTTTTTGCAACAGGTTAAACAGTTGTCTATTTGTAGTGAACTAAATGCCCATTCATATATTTTTGGCAACATATAAAAAGCGTTGCCTGCTGTTACCTGTAGAAACACTAAGGGCCTCATAGTTTGGCAACATGATGAAAAGATGTCTGCTGCAGATGATTTTAAATGACCTTTTACATTGTAAAACGAAAACCAATTTAATCTGATGTTGCTTAGCATTTCAATCAATATAAATATGTTAATTCTTTATATATTAATGCTAAGCAGACGAAATATTAAACAGACAACATTTCTAGAGAGGGATTGCATTCATGTGACAATACACCCATCCAGTTACGCAAGAACGTAACGCACATTCATTTCGTTTTGCAATAGATTAAACAAGGACTAAGAACCCATTAATATCTCTTTGCCACATTTTAAACGTTGTCTATTGTTACCTGTAGAAGCACTAAGGTCCTCGTAGTTTTGGCAACATGCTAAAAAGATGTCTGCTGCAGACTCTAATAGTGTAATGCTTACCAATGTTGTAGCTTAATCTAATATGTACTCAGGAGATAACCAAAACTTATGATAAAAAATAACTTTATTTGTATGACATTAGTTTGACACAAATTTACCAATATCATGAGGTAAAAAAACTTTCCTGCATGCATATTCTACTTTCCCTTCCGGTTTGAATATTGATGAACTGATCGTTGTAAATTGTATTGACAAACAGGGCTGGACCAGACCAGACAGCTCATGCAGGAGTTGTCTAAAAACAATTACTGTTTGCAAGATGATATTAATCAAGGGTGTATTTATGGAGTAAATGGTTGAATAATATTGGTAAAATTGTGTCAAATTAATGTCATACAAATACATTTATTGTTTATCATAAGTTTTGGTAACATCAGCAGCTTCCTTGCAACATAGAGAATAACAGGTCAGTGCCGTAGATGGAAAAGTTTATCTGGTGAGGCGTAGGAAGAATCGACTTCCGTAGCCGAACCAGAAAAAACTTTTCCATCTACGGCACTGACCTGTTATTCGATTTATCTTGTCACCATAATCTCTTTTCATCTACATATCATTGATATATTTAATTTTTTCTCCTGACACAGGTACTAAAAAAGCTCGGTATAAATCGCCGACTTGTATATGCGGTACATTAAAAGGGATGAAACAAAATCGGAAAATATGGTATTTTGCGGTATTGATGATAAAAATGTGTAATATCGGCATATTTCAAAGGATTAAAGATTCCATTTGTAAAAATGCCCCTCTTGCCTTAGATATCGTGTGACATGATCACGTTGACCTGATATCAAAAAGTTTATCAGGCACCCTGTTATTAGGTCACTAGTAACAGGATAAAATTCAATAATCTATCCCGCGCTTGCGGTTTTAATTATGCATGTGTATTATCTCTATACAACGCGATATATCGGGTTCGTAAAGAAAATAACGAACGACTAATAAATTGCTTTCGGAATACTTGAGACCCAAATATAAAATGTTGTAAAAGCGAGAAAATTGCAGAATCGGTTTTATTGAGTCTATCCATGAGTAGTAATTAAAGATGCACCACTACTCACGCCCCTAGCACCGGCTTTAGCGGTATTCAATTTTCAGAACTAAAAGTGTTGAAATTCATGATCTCGAAGGACCAGAACGTATAACAACACTAAGAATAAGTAATTACAATACTACACCATTGAAACTGCTTGTTAATCCGTCTTCGGTTGGCACTCTCCATGTGCGTCATTCACTAGTTGATCAAGATCCACGCCCAGATATACGCCTGACTCAATGTTGGATTCCAAAGATAATCTGACTCGCTGTCCCTTTCAAAGATTGTTCTAAGAACGATTTCCATTTGCAATTGTAAATGTGAAAGTTAAAGGGCTGCGCCCGTGCAGGTGGTGTGCCTTGCTTATTATGTGACGTATGTGCTATTTTTAGCGGCATTCTTTGAGATAACCTTATCGATTTTTACACACGGCATATTGGTCTGCCCGATGTAGATCCCTGCTGTTTAGGGGAAGGGTGGAATATACTAATCCGACGCTGGTAATCACATGACTTGGCAGGATAGGTATCGCGAAAATGTAATTGGATTTGTAATTGTAATTTGACTCACTTCGGGACACAAATAAAGGTGAGTCTCGTTACATATTCAAAACTTGTGTTGCTTAAAATACAGCGCACCGTACACATGAACATCTATACATAGTACATTTATGCAAATTTAACTTTAACCATTATGCAAATGTAACTATGATGATTTATTGATTTCATATTGAATGTATGGGAATATAAGATCTGATATTTTTAATAATAAACCAACCTGGCGAACCATGTGTGAAGAGTTCGAAGGACACCAGCTGTTCCGTAACGAAAACGATGGAACACCGCGATCGAGAAAGTCATTCTACTCATAAACGGAAAGAAGCTTAAATAAGATAGTTTTTGCAGATTTTTTATTATAATTTTTGTCTACAATATAATCCGGAAATCTGATCGGTTCATCTGACAAAATTCATGGCATATTGATTTCGCAGTAAGGTTGCAGAATTAGCTAGCTATTCATTGTATGTATATAATTGCGTATATTTAAACTTGCTTGAACTAAACGATAGTTTTAGTGTGTATTTCTGTAGCACCGTAAAATTGCGCCCGTTAACAACCCGATAAACCATTACAGTAGAGTTAACTACGGTCTTATGGCTGCCCAAATCCATCTTCGCCCTGCACAAGTTCGGCAAAAGTGTCATAATTTCAGCCCTCTTTCAGAATGAGGTGCCCTTTGACTTATTTGTAGCAGGGGACATTTAATACATTTGCTCGAAACGAGCTTAACTGATATGCCATTATTAGCAGTGACACAGAATCCAAACAAAACAACGACGAATATGTAAGTCGCCATACACTGAATATATTTTGTTGCAAAATAATGAAGTCCCACATCTGACACCACCATCTTAGGCGGCGTTTGATCAGGGACTTCACTATTTGCAACGTCAATTTGAGTCGCAATGAAAGTATAACAAGCTCTGAAAACCGTCTTATGATACCAAAGCAATATTTTTAAGCAGCTTGAATCTGCGTCACATGTCGAGCAACTCGAAGTCTTATCCGGGTCGAAGTTGTTTGACATTCGAACAATAGATTTACCAATTCCCGCATAATAAGGGATAACATTATTTAGACGTAAACTTAATACTGTCAATATGCTTAAGCCATTTCGTGTCATGTTAATTAAGGAAATTAAGTATACCAAACAATTACCTCATGTGTAATAGAATGACAGATAGGCCAGCAGGACACTTAGAGTAGTGACTAATGTAATTTGTAACATAAAGATATATGCAACTTTCCCAAAAAATATTGACCCAGATCAGCCGCCGCAATTCCAATCGGCATAGACTGATCCGAATTTGCTTTAGTTTCAGTTATAGAGAAAGCAAACGCATTGACTTTTATGAGTGTAAAAAGTTGCATTTTATTGATTTGCTTTAGACTCGAACGAACACATCAATATAAGAAGAAGCCCAACACATTATATTCCGTCGTAGTTATAATCTTACAATAAACGGGTTTCCCGCTTTCGCGCCTTACAGTTTTCGGTCCTTCGTCATTTATTTATTTGAACCCTTCACTACCATAAACGACTTTAATCCCTATAGCAAACAGTGAAGCCCTAGATCAGATGCGAAGGGAAACACTGTTTTTTGCAAGAGTTGGTCAATTATAGAATAATCTAAGTACCAGACGGTTATTAATTTATATTTGTTTTTGATTTTGGTTAAACTTTTTAATATTTTTAGCCCGCCAAATTTAAAAGTGTCAGTTGTAACTGGTTTTGAGTCAAATATATTAACAAAATAAATAACTGAAATAATTGAATAAACCTTGGCTTTTCCGAAAGCCTAATATTCGGAATAGATTTTGCTGTAAACAAATGAATAACCTGATCAGGCGTCGCCTTCTTATGTCGATCGGAGTCGCGTATGGCAGAAAGAATTTGTTGGCAAATGGTTATATGGGGTAAAATGACTTTCTAAGGGAAGTACAACAACTCAACTAAACTTAATATTATTTGGCATGTCGGCAGAAAAATGCCATTGGCCATTTACAAATATAGATACGCGAAATATGGCCATATCTCTTACGAATTTATGCAGTAAATATAATATACAATACAGTTATAAATATATCATGCGCATATAAACATTTTTATGTTGTATTTACATTTATAGATATATAGTTTATGTTTCTTTTCAAATATCTTGCCTTCTACGTGAAGCATCCCGTATAAATTTAGCATTTTTTATTTGTACAGTTCTATTTTTAGCGGAAATAATGAATTCGAAATTATTCGTACAAGGCCAAACTGATTTGATATCATATTTATATCTATTGACTGAATATGTTGTACAAATACATAGAAAATGATACGCTGATTCAACCAGATTCTTATTACATATGAGACAGTTCCTAACTTCGAATCAATTCCTTGATAACGACCAGTTTCTATGGCGTAATTAAGACAATTTTGTAAAGCCAAATATGCCCCATACTTCTGCTCCATACAAAATAATTGGAATTATCATGTGATCAAATATCTCAAGTTAAGTTTTAAAATCCATTGGAATTCGATTTGAAAGCTACCTTTAGGTTATTTACATTCCTCAGGGTCAGATCAGCCATACACTTAACTGCATGTGCAAAATTACCATTTTTAGAAGGTAGCAGAAGCTGTCAAGTTCTTCTATTGTCCATTAATGAACGAATTAAAGTTCCTTATTTGTTTTCTTTTCACGAAAACACATATTTTCATTTTATTTACATTTATTATGAGACCCCAATTTACTGAATACATAAAGATGCTGTCGAGTTGGTATTGCAAGTAACGACTCTTTATCGCCTATATTTGAGCCATTGGTGTTTGGTTTCGGCGTGGTAATTGGAATATTGCTTGATTTACTACTACAGCAATGCTTTTTTATATATTCAGGCATAAACTTCATTTTTATCTATAGTTTTCTTATTTTCTGTCGAAATTTGAACTAGTATGATTGTAATGTCGAAGTAGAAGTAGCATTTTGCTATTAAAGCGACTTGTACATTACATTCTTACGACTATTTAGCGTAATAATTTAGGTACTTCCCACAGGGTAGGCTAGCTTTTAGGTGTGGATCTTGTAAGGTGTTTTGACATAGCTTGCATTATCTATTTCCTACTTTTATCCGATGTAAATACGGCTATGTTGTCAGAAAATGAGAGTAGATATATTGTCAACTGATCTAGATCAAGTTCTGCTAAAATGTCGAAATCTTAAGTATTGCTAATATCATTTATAAAAAAGGATAAACATTAATGGGGATAACGATTCTCCTTGTTTCAGGCCTATTACTACTTCAAAATAATCAGACATATTGTCGTTGGTAGATAGTCTCACACACGACGACGACACATTCTTATACATAGCCTTAGTCATATTTACAAATTTTAAACCTAAACCTGCTCTAACTAATTTAATCCATAAAGCTTCTCTAGAAATCGTACCGAAACAACGTTGGTAATCCATAAAGGCACAAAACATTTTCTTATTAAGGGATAAAATCTTTTGAATTACAGAATATAAAATAAATATACAGCCTACGGTGCCTTTACTGTTTCGGAAACAAAATTGGGAGTCATTCAGAACATTTTCATCTTCACACCACCTATTTAGTCTGTTCCTGAGACACAACGAAAATATCTTTGCCATGGAATGCAAGTGTTATACCTCCATAATTTGAGGGCTCGTTTGAATCACCTTTGTTACAGATAGGCACTATGACCCCTTATGACACCGCTACTTTTGTTACTATTTAGGCTAGATATCGTTTTCGAGATTTACTCAGAAGTAAAAGCGCAGTATAATTCAGTTACAAAAGATTGCATATTCTCAGTCGACAAATAATTATCGTCTATAACATAATTTAAATTAAAACCTGTATCGCTAGACATTCTCTAGAAATAATTTGTGAATTCCTCAATAGAAGGGTTTGTTCGATTTTCATTCGTGGTTATATTTTGATTTAACAACCTCAAAAATTGTTTTGGATTTGTTTTACTCATAGAAGTTTGTTTCCAAAAAACATTTACGACATTGTCATGTGAATTACAATGGGGAATTTTCCGATGTACTTTTCTCAGAGATGTAAATTTTATTTGTTACATATATATTATTCATGTACTAACTTCGGAGTTTGAACTGACTTGTTCTTTTCGTTAAGAAGAGTTCTGTTTTTTTTAAAAACTTCATTGTAAATGTGATCTAAGGCTCCTTTAGTCTACAAACTTGTTTAAGCCATGAACATATTCAAGTGAAAATATCGAAAATCTTAGAGCTATGTACATTTAAAGTTTAAATGGTTTCATCAATATTGTGAGAAATGAAGCATCTGCTCATTTTTTACAATGTTTTTTAAAAGACATTAGAGGCGAAAAAGCCTTATAAGGTTAAACAAGGAAGCTAGGCATATATTTCTTCTTAAAGTTAGTTATCTGAGTTATAACATTATTTAAGCATTTGGGCATTTCATAATGATACAAAAGTTTTAACAAAGTCACTGTAATTAGAACATCGACATTGCATGAAATTTATCGCTCACTTTTTTAACTATAAAATATAGCCACAATACATGCATAATAATCAATATGTCCTTAATACAAGTCGGTATGAAACCTATGAAACAATAACATTACTTTCCTTTCATTGAATATCTTCGACTGATGCAGCAAATTGGATTATGTTGTCTGATCTAGATCCTAGCTGATTGTTTGCACCAGTCCTAGGTCTTAAAATAAAAAAATCTAACGCTAGTAGCTTTACAAACAGGTCCATTTATATTCAAAACTGATTTCCAATATTTGCTGTTGTCGCCATCAGTGTCTATCCTATCGCCTATCTTTCAGAAAATACCAACACTAGGGATTTAAAAATTAATTGTCGTACCACGCATGAAATTGTCGTCTACTCAAAACTCCGTGACGGTCTGCTTCATGTTTGACACTACCAACATCATCTTATTCATATGAAATTTGGCGATTCGCTAGTAAGCATTCTATAACAGCTAAGAGTTTTAACATACACCAAGTTAAACGCCAACTGATTATGATCCAAGCCATTGTATGTGTCCCAAAACATTCGTAAGATGATCTAACAGGATGGGTTAATCTGTGTGACCAAAAATCAAGATGTTCATGACAAGTATAAAATCATAATCATAACTGGCGAGTGAGCTCTACATACATTGCGTGTCCGTCAAAAACGTATGTTAAACACTACACCTGTAAGTGTGTATAAAGAGCGCTCCTAATGATTTGAAAATTCTCATTTACGCGCTTCGGTCGCTAAATTTCGGCATTTTAAATCATGCAGATCAAGCTTAAAAGGCATACACTAGTGCATAGTAACGTAATTAACGTCTTGAAAACAATAGCTTTGTTAGATATTTGTTCTCAGATTGTATCAAGATCAAAGAATGACGACTATGTTTTGAGGACATCGAGTAAACTATGATTGACACTGGAGAGTTAAGACCACTTATGTTCTAGTTTAGGAAATTCTTTATTTATTGCCGACGTCACAGGAAAAGGGGCACTCGGACATATAAAAAAGCGCTGACTCGGCTCTTTTTCAGCGCTATTATTTCATTATCTAGTCACGAAATGAACCATCTGTTTTTAATTAAAGGTAAAATCGGATGTCCTCTAAAATTGCAAACGGTGCAGACCCTAACCA
>JAULCE010727633.1:0-15384 GCA_032359355.1 Macoma nasuta | reverse complement strand
AGATGCCACGTCAGAGACGTGGCGTCTGATCTTGGTCTACACTATTTGAACTGTCTTATGGTTGGAAATCGCACAGCAGTGCTCATTATATCATATGCCTCACTTATTTAAATGAAGGCCTTCTCTGGAGGAAAGAATTAAATGTTATGATCCAAAATATTAAATTTCATGTGTGAGTCTGCGATCAACAGTCAACTGTGTTAAGTGGCAAATTTGGCTTTGTCCCATGAGTGGCTGCTTAACACAGGTTTGACGGTATACCATTACAAAGTATCGTCCACTCTGTTCTAGAATCTACCCTTAGGTTTATTGCCAGACCTCGGCAAATAGTATCGAACCTGGTCATATTTCTCCTGATGGAGCAGTCTATAATCAGGGTCTACATTATCTATATCGTTACGAGCATTATGCTCTATTTCCTACAATGTTTGCAATAGCTATCAGAGACAGAGGCGCTAAAAGGGGCTTCTGTGGAGGAAAGGGTTACATATAATGATCCAAAATATTAACTTTCATCCCATGCTTATATTATTACAGTTATTGGGAACCTGAGATGTCTTGATGGTGACAAGACGGGTGCAATTACCATAAGCGGGGACAGCAATCTTATAACAATGACAGAAGGATTTGGCTATGTATCTATTAAAATCTCTAGACCAATTAACTACGAGGTAATAATTCACATACTATTATTTGACATCTACAGAAATTATTCAACATGTATTTTACATATCGATGGCTTGGTGCATAACTTTTGTAACTCCTTCACAAATGTGAAGGAGTTACAATAGTTTTGCACCATGCCATCGATATGATGTATGAGTAATACATGATGTTTTACCTATTAAGTAATAGATATAAGGAGAAAACTGTTGGTGCTATGCTCCTCAGACCCTCAAATATTTACATAATGTTCTGGGTTTGGCTTATAATTTACTTACTTAAAATATTTTAGCTTTTTCTATCTAGACTAAAATTTGGTGCAAATTGTTAAATTGCAGAGAAATAAGACAAATCAGTTTTTTTCTTCTTCTCATACTCAAATCGGATGGTAATATCATACAGTATTCAGAATGCTTCAATTAGGAGGTTCTAAACAGGCAGTGACGTAAAGATTATTCTGAATGCGCTGCATTGGTAATGTGTTATTTTCCACACATTTCAATAAAATGGTACAACCTATATGAATGTTGTTGCTATATAGTGCAAACTTAGCGTACCATTTAAGGTCAGATTAGTTAAGTAACAGTGTACGGTCTTGGTGGATCCAAACTGTTTTAAATTTAGATTGCTTAGGACAAAATGCATGAGTTTACATATTGGTTGTGATTGCTATCCTTTATATAATGAAGAGTAGCAACAGTCCAACACTCCAAAATTTAAGAGTGCTCCGCAGTTTTGGACTGTGAAGATATTGGACTGTGGTCTTTTGTTTACGCTCCAATAGTAGATATATTAAGGGGCCAGAATAATGGGATTATTTTACCACTACCGCCTCAAGCATGCAACAGCGCAGTTAGTGTAAATGGTCATACCGTTGTGTATTCATGTATGTTTGTTGATTGACAATTGTCATGTAAATAAAATACTCTATTTGAAAACTCCTTACTGGATCTGAAAAGGATTTTATATGGATCACATGATCGAAAATAAGTTAATTTCTGTAAAAGGGTGATCCTTCAAAAGCAAGAAAGCCAATTCATATAGAGAAAATTGCAGACTCGGTTTTATTGCCCCCTAGCACCGGCTTAAGCGGTATTCAATTTTCAAAACTAAAAAAATTGAAATCAATGATCTCGAAGGACCAGAAATTATAACAACACTGAGGATGAAGTACGGGGCGACGTTTTACGGAATTAAAGATGAAAATAAGGATGTTCAAATATTATTAGAACTGTGTCACTAGGACACGGAAACCCCTATATGACTATCATTGTCACTCACTGAAATATCTTTTATATTGAACATTCAGAGGACAGCACAAATCACTTTTCAACGCGTGAAATATCATAAAACGGGAATCAATAACTAGACAACACAGTCCAAAATATTGAGTATTCAGTAAGCTTCCAATCGAGTAAAGAGGGATAAGAGAAAACCTTTCCAATACATTCTAAATGTCAACGTTCTGGTTTAGTAGTGACAACCCACATTACTGACTTTATCAGCTTCACGGTTGATCATCTATTAAATGGATAAGCAATTCCATCTAATATCGACGGATTCGTTTGACACAAAAAACTGCAGTATATATCTCATATAACAAAATTAACAAAGGATAATAATTCCGGTAAAATATTTGAAGCACAAAATACTGACAGTCTACATACTTGAACTGTCTGTTTGTATTTCCATATACCACACACACAAATAAATAAAAAACTCTATTACGCGTTATTTTTCCCGCCTTAAAGTGTCATCTGCTGGAAACGCCCCAAAACCATACCACATTTGAACTTCATAGGTCAAAGAGTTTTTGATAAGTTGACTGTAAACTGTTTTTCTGGGCACGTTCACGATGACCTAAACTTTTGATCTACTAACCACAAAATTGATGTGTCATAAGCTCGTCAAGACCAAGCTAAATTCGAAGTTTGAGCTTCATTGATTAAAGCATTCTGAATAAAGTATAAACGTTTCATCTTGAATGACAATGGTTTCCTAGACATGACATCTGACCTCAAAATCAATATTCTACTAGCCATGACTCAAATACATTCCAAGTATGAGTTAAATGGGAGCAACCAATATTAGGCTATTGTATCAAAAAGGGCCATAGTGACCTTGACATTTGATTTTCGGACATCAAAGGGAGTCATCTAGTGTGTATGAGCCAACTACATATCAAGTTTGGGCTTTAAATGTGTTGTATTCACTCTGAGCAGAAGATATGGACTGAGACCGAATCTTGGCGCGCCACTTGGATATCGGTGTTTCTGTTACTGTCGCGCCCCCTTGGTTCCCGGTGCCTGAGTTAAGCTTCGGGACCGTACCGGATCTCTCGGTGCCAGTCACCACCAAGGTAAAAGCATTATTCAGTTTTTGATCGGAAACCGTTTGTTCAACCCACCGTTAGACAGACAGACCTACACACGACAAATGTGAGCGAATAAATATGCCCGCTTCTTCTCTTACGGGGGCATATTTATAGGTAACAAACCTGATAGTTAACACTTTGTATATTTTAATATGTGTGTTTCCATTTGAAATTTTATCAAATAACCGTGCACAAATCACAGTGCAATGTAAATCATATGGCACTGTCTGGGAGTGCATATATTATGCAAATTAGATTTTTAAGCTATTTTCTTTTCATTTTTTTTATTTTGTCATAATGGCTTTTAGGTTCAAACATAAATTATTTTTCATTTGTTTTGAAATTGGATTTTTATTTGCTTCCGTCACAGAATAGGAAAGTGAAAGTAGGAAAATTTGCCATTTCAGTTTAATTCTGGTATATGTGATAAAGAGGATATCATATTCGTGTGTGTTTTGTATTGAATTTATTGAACTCGTTGGATAAAACTATATTTTGCGAGAAAACTATATCCAACTCGTTCAATAAATTCAATACTAAACACACACTCATTTAATATCCTCTATATATTTTGTCAAATTCCAGTTATGTAACTTACATTTAGAGGCATAGTTGAGTTTTTTCGTATTTCCTTTGTAGCCGTTTTTCTTTTCTTTCCCTATAATGTGTAATTAAATAATATTAGCAATAGTTATAATTAGATAACTGTAACATCAGTTACATCGATTTACTTTGAAATATCATCCATCAAGAAAAATGTAAATTACCAAGGAATGCCTTTTAGAACTACTTGAAAAACAGCTTTTCTGAAAAGACTGGAAGAAGAAAAATGGACGGTCGAAGTCAAATCTATACCCAACACGATGAAATTAAAAGCAAGGTGATGTATATCTCAAATATTCTAGGAATGCACAAATTCATAATTAAGAGGTTATGCGTTTTTAATATAATTATTGTGAAAAAATATATAACTTACAGTTGAAAGTTTAGCAAAGGATGGTCGGACTACCTTTTCCTTGTCTATAGTCGTTGTTCTCTTCCTGCGCTAAAATGTAAATTTAAATAGTAAACCAAATATAGAGTAAATGACCTTATGGTCTACCACTAATGTAAGATAACATTTGGAAGTTCAAATATAACTAGAACTGTGTTAATAGGACACGGAAACCGCCATATCACTATCATTGTCACTAACTGAAATATCTTTTATATTGAACATACAGAATACAGCACACATCACTTTTCAACATGTAAAATGTCATAAAATGGGAAGCACTAACTAGACAACAACATCCGAAATATTGAGTATTCAGTAAACTTCAAATCGAGTAAAAAGGGATGAGAAAACCTTTCCAATACATTCTAAAGAGTTCTGGAGTTCCAAAGTTCTGGTTTAGTAGAGGCAGCCTACATTACCGACATTATCAGTATCACAGTTGACCCTCTATTTTGTTTAATCATTTCCGTCCAATATCGACGGATTCGTTTGACACAAAACAAGTGTAGACGTTATCTCGTATAGCAAAAACAACAAAGGGTCGTAATTCCGGTAAAATATTTGTAGCCCACATTCCTTACAGTCTATATACTTGAACTGTCAAATTTATTTGCAAATATCATGACAACTAGAGACACGGCTTACAAAAAACAAAATAATAATTCTTTTACACGTCATATGTCCCGCCTTAAAGTGTCTACTGCTGAACACGTCCTAAAACCACACCACAGTTGGGCTTCATATGTCAAAGAGAGTTTGAGTAGTTGACTGTAAATTGTTATACTCTGCAAGTTTACGGTGACCTAAACTTTTGATCTACTGACCAAACAATTGATGTGTGTCATAAACTCGTCAAGACCAAGCTACTTTCGATGTTCAGAGCATACTGAATAAAGTATACACGTTTCATCTTAAATGACAATAGTTTTCTAGACCATTGACCACAACATCAATAAATTACACGCCATGACTCAACTTTATTCCAAGTTGGAGCTAAATGGGCGCAACCATTATTAGGTAATTGGATCGTAAAATGCCACAGTGACCTTTACATTTGATTGTCTGACATCAAATACAAACGGTAGTCATCTAGTATGCATAACCCAACTACATTTAAAGTTTGGGCTGTAAATGGTAAAAGCATTATTCAGTTTTTGATCGATAACCGTTTGTTCAACCAACCGTTAGACAGACCGACCTACACACGACAAACGTGAGCGCAGAAACATGCCCCTTCTTCTCTTACGGGGGCATAATTATAGTTAACAAACCTGATAGATAACACCTTGTATATTTTTAAATGTGTGCTTCTTTTTAGAATTATCGTCCAAAATCCAGTTTTTGTAACTTACGTTTGGGGATATACTTGAGGTTTTTCGTATTTCCTTTGTTGCCGTTTTTCTTTCCTGACCCTATAATGTGTAATTGATAAATATTAGAAAACTTATCTTTAAAAGATTATCAATTGCTCTTATTAGATAACTATAACACCAGTTACTTCGAGTTACTTTGGAAAATCATCCATCAAGAAAAATATAAATAACCAAGAAATGCACTTTATCACTACTCGAAACACAGCTTTCCAGGAAAGGAGAATAAATGGATGGTCGAAAGCAAAATTATACACCACACGATTGGGAAATGAAAGCAAAGCTGATGTATATTTCAAATATTCTAGGATTACACAATACTATAAGAGGTCTGATAGTCAAGCATTGCATAATTGGATAATATATACTTCTCTTGAATATAAAGTTTGTAAAAGAAATTATATAACTCACAGGTGAAAGTTTAGCAACGGATAGCCGGACTTTATTTTCCTTGTCTGTATTCGTTTTTTCTTTGCTGCCCTATAATGTAATTCAAAACAAATAATTTTATTAAAAAAAATATACTCTTGAACGATAACATGTACGAATCGTTACTATCAGGGCATTGATACAACCTTATCACTGAACGGCTTTGAAATTCCACCCATTCATTACAAACATGTATATTTATATATTAACAGCAATGAAGAGGGTGCGGTTTCTCGTACTTCATCCGTAGTGGTTTTTCTTTTCGATATTAAAAACACCTTCTTATCTACTTCCTATTTTAGATAAAAAAGGGATGTTCAAATATAATTAGAACGGTGTCCATAGGACATGGAAACCCCCATATAACTATCATTGTCACTAACTTAAAGATATTTTATATTGAACATTCAGAAGACAGCACACATCACTTTTCAACATGTAAACTGTCATAAAAGTGGAATATAAAACTAGACAACACAGTTCAAAAACACTGAATATTCCAGTAAGCTTCTATTCGAGTAAAACGAGATAATAAAACATTTCCATTATATTCTAAAGGTCAAAGTTCTGGTTTAGTAATGGCAGCCCACATTACTGATTTTATTAGCATCACGGTTGATCCTCTATTAAATGTTTAAGCAATGCCGTCCAATATCGACGGATTCGTTTGACACAAAAAAGTATAGTCTTTATCTCATATAGCAAAATTAACAGAGGATAATATTTCCGGTAAAATAAAATAAATAAAGAGCAATTTCCTCTCTTTATGAACACCTACCACTTGTGAAAGATGGTAGCAATTCTTTCTTTTAGGCAAGGTTGGGCTTAGACAACTTGTTACCAATATTCTATATAGTAAAAAATACTAAAGGTAATAATTCCTGTACCAATTATCGCAGCCAAAATTCCATGATGTATAAATAACAATGTCATTAATATAATTTGATATTTAATTGTGCGAACCATCGGATGTTTACCTTGCATTTTGTCTTGGCACAGTGTGCTATATTTCTCCACGGCAGATTGGTATCTCCGTAATCGTAACGGATCTCTTGACCGGGTTGAATATTTTTAATGGAAAATACAACGATGTGGGGGTTTCCATTTACAAGAACAAGTCTTGTTTCGGAATTTTTTTCTGCCCCCGTTCCATCGTTGACATATCGTCCAATTCTTGACGATAAAGTTGCGTCAATACTGAAAAATATATCTTTTTGTATAATCCAATGTATGTTCTACTGAAAAATATAACTGGCATACACGTTTTGAAAATTAATCGAGTTTGATTGAAAATATTTGTCTGACACACTGAGACCAACAGGGGCATGCTTATATCGATCACCTAAGTAACAGTGAGGGTATATCCACAGCCCAAACAAGAGTTAAGTTTAAAAGAGACTACATTTTACAACTGCATTTTCCATAACTTCGTTGTTGATAAGTCGCACAGGGATAACGAATTTTTACACTGTTCGTCTAACGGGATAATACTGTTATAAGAGTGAGGTTGGGATCTCCTAAACCGGTTAAATCCTTCAGTGGTGTTTTGGGGTGGTTTTATGAGTTATTTGTGTGTGTGTGTGTGTATGTATGTGTGTTTGTGTGTGCGCGAGGGGGGGGGGGGTACAGGACATGATCTGCAAGGTCACAAATCTGGAAATCTGGATCCCACAATATTTTCGACCTTAACCTGCATTTATATGAGCCTTGCCATTGTATGTGACCTTAACCTGGACGTTAAGTGGGCTAGGGGTTTGTGTTAGGTTAGCTGTATCCCATTTCGTTTGAAAAATATAGTCTTTTAAGTTTAACATCCGATTAAGTTTATTAAACAATTACGTAAATAGGTATTGATTTTAAGAAAAAATTACTTGATTTAGTCAAAGTTTACCGAAAGAGAATATCTGTACAATTAAATTGACACCAGTTTCAGACAGAGATGAAGTATATGAAAAATATTGAAAAGTGAAACAAGTCAAGTCCCGCCCCGAATGATTTGAAACTGCTGGCTTGGGAGGAGAATGTTTTCACAGTTTTCTACGTAGCCATATTAAGAAAAATAACTTCCCGCGGTCTTGTTCCCAGGGGCTTGGAGTAGATTTTTTTTTAAAGTTTTCGCTTTCGGAAAACTATCCCCGCCACTTGCGGCCATGTTTTAGACAGGTCATCATGGTTTAATAATTATTGAACAATCGCTCTTACATCTTTGCTGTTAAATTAATATGAAACAGATCGTTTTTTTAAAAAGGATTTTCAGTATTTTAGCAGCCATATAGAAAAACTCGTCAGATCCTGCCAGGCTTGCTATAAGACATATCATCTTGTTTTGAAAAAAAGTTAGAAAGGCCCACCAGAAGATCATTTAATCTGAAATAATTTTGAATGGATAGGTTTTTTTTAGAAGATTTTAAAAAGTTTTCACTTTTGTAGCCGTGCCAAAATCATTGGAATTGAATTATTGAACAACGTTCAAGTAATACCATCCATGGGCCATTTATCTACATTTATCTTAAATTTTAACAGACACTTTTTAAGAGCCCAGTAGTTGCTTATATTATGTTTAAACTATATGTTTGACCACTCATTTTCTTAGCTCGTTATCTATCAAATGAAAATGTTTGAAAAACAAATTTAAAAAAAAGTTGTTTTTTATCAATTGATCTTCAAATACTGATATTGTGCACAGGGTTTACCTCACTTTTAGTACTTATGACAAAATGCGTCATCAGTTCTCACACCTCGGAAAAATAAAAATTCTGGCATATATATATATATATATATATATATAAATGATATTGTCATACAATGAGCCCTTTCTTATCGCTAGATTAAACTTAACGGTGTAAGTTGTTACTACACATAATGGCCCGTATTCCAAATGTAATTATGAGTTGCACGCAATGTTAATAAGGAGAAAGCCTTTTCCGCCTATAGGTTATGCGTATTCGTCCCACTTTTTAACCCAAGTTCACACTAGCTAGCAGTTCTAAAAGTCTGTGAACATTTCAAGCGCCACTCTCAACAGTTCTCGGACCTTAACGATGCGAAATGGTGGTATATTTGTTTTGTACGCACGCCTTTCACTCGCTTTTTTATCGTACCAGTTACATATTTTCAGTTTCAAACAAGGGACTCGAAAGGAAAATCTGGCATAATATTTTTAATTAAGTTACAATAAGGTAGGCGGAGTTACGCTATAGAGAAAGTCGATCAAACATACGCACATACGGAGAATTGCTTAGTCATACCACAAATCAATGAAAAACACTTTTTTGTAAAATTATGGTTTAAAACCACTTCTTTAAGATAGAAAACTGTCTAACATAGAACATGAGTGGTCACAAGTGGGTATTAAACCAATTATCATGCTAGTTCTGACTTCATTTTTCTAACATCTACAGGGTGCATTCATTTCTTGTTGTTGCTGCTGTTCATTTTGATCACAGTTTTGTTGAATATTGGCATAAAACCAGTACCATGCGATAGAAAATGAACTAAGAAAGCAAGTGGTCACACTATGACTTTTAACCTAGTAACAACATAAAAATAAGCATTTATGAAGCTGACAAAGCTGAGGGTGGTCTTCCCTTAACCTAAAAAGTGTTACTAAGGTTTAGGAGTTTTGTGAATATCAATTAAGAAAATTCAAAAAGTTAAAGGTGGCAAATGGTCCAATCTAAGGGAAATATTACACTTTATTTCATTTAGTTTAGAAGATTTCTCCGGCGATAGGCAAGGCTTAATTCCATATTAACTGTGTCTCTTACCAGAGCTGTTTCCTTCCAAATCTAAAGAAGAAAAGGAAGGAACCCAAGTGCAAAGGGTACGTTCTTTCTCGATGCAGGGCTTCTTGTCGAGAAATTAGCTCCCCTGCATACTCGAATAAAAACGACCCTGCAGCAACTTTCTCCTCCGCAAAGACGCCTTTTCCTAGAATTAACAAGAGGACACTGATGGCTCATATATGACTTGCTTAAGACTTAGCAGAAAGAACATCTCTTAACATTTTGGTCACATAAATGTTTAATACATGTGACAACTGCTCCTAAACATACTTGCTTTTTTTGTATTAGTTTTGTTGAAACTGCTGAAAAAGGCTGTTTCAGCATCATCATATATGAAGGAGGGCATGTTTCATTAATTTGCTAAATACATACTGTTTCATTACATCCATATGCACACAATAAACCCCGGTCACTGGTAAGCATGCTACTTGATAATTCTATGGTCAACTTATCGTGACTAAGCATCCAAAAAAACATTTCTATCATTTTATTTGAAATCCTCAACCAACCGTGTCAATGGATTTTAACCACACAGCTAGGCTTGATAAAACTCAACAGATGGTCACCAAAAACTTTTTTCCGTTAATTTGATATAAAGTCCTGCCATAGGTGTGAACCAAACAAATTCAAAGTTGTTTGTATAAGACACATAAGACATTCTAGTATGACCCATGGTGTCCATGGTTTAGATAGAAATTCTCATCGCAAGAAGATTTCTGCCTTTTTGCAAGTGGTTCATACAAAATGTATTTCGAAGTTTTCTTTGTTTAACATACTTGTAAAAATGAAACTTGTTCGCCCCTGTCACTCCTGTTATTTAATATATTCGATACTTAGAAAGTTGTGTTAAAGGAACACTTAAGGACCATTGCATTGAAATACTTATGAATTCCGACCACTGGTTGTAGAGAAGATTCTTTGATTATTTTTTTTATTTTTAAGCACAATTGGCATTTCCACTTGCGACCCCGGTTTTATAACATAGCGTTATAGTTTTAACAGCTTTGGAAGAAGACTATGATAACAGTATATAAGAAATCCTGCAGACACTGTCAAACACATCTAACCCGACCCATCTTGGAAGCTTACAAAATCACAGCTTAAAGGATGGAAATGGTATGACGGTTTTGATATGCATATCATGCAAGAGGAATAACACTATTGTTTCCATTACCGGGGGACAATTTACGGCCGCAACACGGCACATGTAACACTTTTGCGAAAATAAAAGTAGGAAATACATGGCTTATCCAATTATCATTGCTGTGAAATTATTTTGCAATCCGAACTCTGGTTTGGAGAAGATAATTTTAAATGTGTTTGATATGTCCATATAGAGAATATCTGGGTTTGGAGAAGAGAAAACACTCTAGGTGGAACTAGATCTATTTTACTACTGTGTTAGTTCATGCATCAAACACAGCTGTTCCACATGCAATAGTGCGATCTTAATTGCAAAGGTTAACAGTAACCTACCTATACTTTTGTTGATGAACCTCACTGTATATCCGTTCGGATCTTTTCCGCTTTCGATAAAGCTCTTCCAGTCAGACTTCGTATTACCTGACTAATATAAATAATAATGTTATGTTTAAGCACTTAACACAACGGGTACCGATTATAAGATTAATAGGTAACCACCTTGTTTCCACTTTCACTACACGGAATTCAATGCGTACATTACTCAATGAATCACTGCAAAACGATTTTCAATCTTCAACAGTTTTTTGATTATTAAGTCCAAAACGATTGAATATGTATAACCTCGTCAAATCATTCACATTAGAAAGAGATGTTTGTAAATCATATGCCCCCTGAGAGTCATGTTGTTCGTAGTATTTTGAAAATTGTATGATAGGCGTTGGGCGATCCAAAATATTTTCAGCTCAAATTAAACTGACCGTAACCTTAAAACTACTGGTTATGACAAACCAGCCTACCAAACAAATAGGCTCCTAGTCCCAAGCATTCTCAAGTTATTGATCGGAAACCGATTTCAAGCTGAAGGTATTACTGACCTCGACCTTTGACCCACTGACGTCAAAATTAATAAGCTTCATTTGCTGGTCATAACCAACTAGCCAACCATGTATAGGGCCAATGGGCCTAAGCGTTCTAAAATTATTGAACGGAAACCATTGATTCTACCGACAGACATAAAGGCAGACTGAACAACCGACTGACAGATACACAGACAGATAAACAAATCGACAAGTACAAAGCAATATACCCCACTTCTTTCAGAAGGGGGTATAAGCATGAAGAATGTGTATTTCAATGAAAAAACATCAGGTGGTGATATTTCCACAAGTAGTGAAGTTACGAGTTAAAAGGTAAGTCTTGTGCTATTATCAAACGATGATCTTTATTTTGAAAGAATGAGATTAGCAGAAAAATATCACCTCTTTTATTCTACTAACCATTGAAAACTTTAGTTTATAACGACATAATAAGCAAAGCTCAACTGATATATCTTTCAGAATTGTAAACTAACACTATAAAGGTGATGCATACCCCAAAACTGCAGGCTACAGATAGACAAACCCTCAACCAAACCATCCGACATGCGTAGATACTCAAAGCCCCAACATTTTAAAAAATATGGGTTATAATTAGAAACATGTAGCATAGAAAGTAATACCTACATATCTGACCGGACTGAACACACATTGTCTGATGTTCATCTTAGATTGACATCCGTCCTAATACCTGAAAATAGTTGAATTGCTAATTAATCAAGCCGATGTTTACAGTGCTTCAATAAATAAAACATGATCGACATAATTTTAGTTTCCTCTAAGTTGGAATCACGTTACTTGGAAACAATAAAATTATACAGATCAAAATAGTTGCAATGAATAAATTATCTCGCTAAACGTTAAAGATCTATTTAGCTAAAAATAGCATTAAAATGATATTTAAAAACAATGCCGCCCCCTTTCAATTATAAGCTACGCACCAAATCAGATGTCGGCGATTCGTCGACAACAAATGCACGTTGATGTTTTGTCCAAATACCTGGTCTTGAAATATGTGTTTTCATTCATAGAAATATAGCTAAACTTTCAGATTTGAAATAAACCCATGACACGCATATGTAATCTTACAACAGAAATGGTCGAATGAAGCCAGAGAAAAAATATTTTCTTATATGAACGTTGAGCAACTTGTGCAGTTTCGGAACTTTTCATATTCATGTTTAGGATATTGAAATGTTTGATGATGAAGAAGATAAATAAGCGAGTTTTTGACAAATAGAAATCAAATCAGAATGGGTTTAACGGAGTTTCGTAGAAGAAAGGGTGGATACAATTACACTTGAAAGTGTTTTGATAATAAGTTAAACTATATCTAATGTTCTCCCTAATACTGAATGTTAGCAAAACGGTATAAAACCGGTTCACGTATTGTAAACACAGTTTTCATTTACAGTTTTTAATTATCTGTTCGTAAAAGCAGTTTTTTAAGATTAAGAAATTCAATTGGTAATAATCAAAATCAAAAGCTTATAATATATAAATCGATACATGTATTTATAACGCCCAAAACTAATATTACATTTTGTGTTTTGCATCTGTTAGGTTGATATGTTTTAATATTCAGTTTAAATTAAGCCTTTATTAAAAAGGATATCAGTAACCTCTTCAGTTTCAGTACACTATATTTCAACTGTTTCATCGATGACATGTGGAAGACACGAGCAACCATAAAAAATGTATATCTTGTAAGATAAAATAAATATATGTATTTACAGGTTCGAATTAATTCAATAGTGCAAACTTAGAGTAATACATTAATTGTGATGTACAACGTTTTTAAATTAAAACAAACAAAAACACTTGTGTTTAAACTAGTTATTTTTAAATAAACTGCTAAACATCGCCGTAATAATGGAAAATTGCAGCCGTTTGCAAATCCATGTCATGACCAATTAAACTTATTTTATAGTTTTTTTTCAAGCTATAAAGTATATTCGAGTTCGTAATGAATTAAGCATGCATCTTAAAGAAGCATCACTTGAATCATGCTATTAACTACATTACAATATAATGCAGCTGCACTATCGATGCCATATTTCGAAACAACGAAATATTTGTTATCCCTTAAACTAAATAATGACATAATAGTATAAAGCAGAAACTTGTTTTTTTAAGGTTTTATACTACGCAACCGTGCAAAATTACTGCGATGTACTTAACGCGAAAAATAATTCCTTTTTGCATCGAACCAATTTGCGCCAACTTTTAGAAAAGAAGCAAACAGTAATATGTTTGAAGTAAGATATAAGACGAAAGATGTCTATTGTATAACATATTACATGGTCTTCGGCGCTACGCGTCTCAGATCCTGCTCCAAGTTACACATTGTACAGTGTCGTTAATTATATACAACATACTGACCCAATCACATGTTTTGCACATTTGGTAAGTGCAAGTGCAGAATGCTTTATTTTACAGAATAACACTAGAACCGTCACTAAATATGACAACAACCCCGCAGAACTATTTAGAAACAAAAGAATTGTCATATGAAAAACAGACTTTGTGTGCAAGAATAATAGCAGGAATTGTTTGGCTTTTACACGCCACAACATGCCTTGCACATTTTATAACTCATGTTTACTATGCGTGCCGACATCTACTGCAATCACAAAATTCTGCAATGACGTCCAAGTTGAAGGGAACCTTTTTATTTAATGACTAAATGTGTTCATCACAAAAAGATGTAGTTGGTAATTTCTTTTCAAACGGGCAATGTGGGCAACAATCTATAAAAAACTCTTAATGAAAAGTACAGGCTGAAGCTACCTAGGCAAAATACTTAAATTTCGACAATTATATCTAAGATCAAGGGACATAGCTCTGCAATTTATTTTTGGCATATGTAATTATAATCTTTTAAATTATTTGTGTCGTTATTGTCCACAATCCCTTGGCAACTTAATGAGAAGTTATCGCCAAAGCCTTACTATGCAAAATTCCTCAATTGCCTGCAATTACATCTCAGTTCATCAAGGGGCATTGCTGCTTTGTATTTTTGTGTAAGCACCAAAAGTGCATCTTGCACATCTATACTTCGTTTTAATTACCTACTTTAAATGCAAGTCAAAAACATTAAGGAGAGTTTGCACAACACACTACCAATAATACCTAACTCAGACACATTTTAGTGCCAATCACTCTGCATTGTCTTGAGGTATATGCAAAAACATACGGTTTGCACACGCACTGGTTTTTTTATGTACAGTATTCATTGCAATCCATCACAAACTGAAGAAGTTCGCACCGGGAGGTTCCCATATTATATTTATGCGAATCAGTGTTTCAGACATATTCATAATGCCCTGCAGTGCACTGGCAGTTAACTGACATTTAACTGGCTGTGCAGTGACATTTAAATAAGAGTGACGTGTACACTTTATTTTCTATATATAATAATCATAAAAGGTCTTATCAGAACAGAATGCACATCAGGCAATAAGATCTGGGTCGAAATTGTTGTAATACATTCATTAATTGTTTGTTTGTTTTTTGTTTTTGTTGGGCTTCACGTCGCTTTGACAGTATCTCAGTAATTCGCGACACCCGGCTAATTACTACTGGCGGAAGATACATTCTTTAACCCTTCGCCTGCTACGAATATTGTCGTCTGCTGAAAATGTCGTCTGCTTTAATCTTAAATATCGTCTGATCTTCTTAAAATTTAGTGAATCTATTGTACGAGTGTCAAACAGCTCGGAGCCAGATCAGACGTCGAGTTACTCGG
>JAULCE010727522.1:0-15402 GCA_032359355.1 Macoma nasuta | reverse complement strand
CTCCTTCACATTTGTGAAGGAGTTACAATAGTTTTGCACCAAGCCATCGAATGTTATCAATTGATTGGGAAAACATACCAACATACCGCTAATGTGCAATGGGTTAAAATAGAATAGTGGCAGTAAACACAAAAAGGTGTAGGAATACAGATAATTTTATTGCTCTTTTATTGACTAGCTGTCTTCACATAAAATGCTTATTTTGTTTTTGCAAAATGGTGCTGGCAGGTTGGTTGTGTATGCTTTTGGCCTGACTTTGTTTCCAGGGCTTAGGAAAAGATAAGAAAGCATAAATCAACAAGTTTCTGACCAACTTTTTCATTTTTCTACTAACTGTCGTTCAATCTTCCATTAGAATCATCTTACAATACAATTCTAATGAATGGTAGTTGAGAAATAAATATTTACCAAATTACATATTCACCTCAACTGAAGTCTTGTTTTTATTTTAGGTTTGAATATTCGTAGTTGCAAAAGAATTGTAGGTCTCTCTGAGGAATATTAGGCATGACATTTGCTTAACGGTTCAAATGTCATTATTAAGGTATTCACACTTACAGCGGTATACCATTGATGCTCTTCTCAAACCATGTATCTGCCACTTTTGCAAATTTGCACTTGCCTGATTTTTGGTAAACTTCATTGATATTCATTAAAAAACATGTTGCGATTTGGACAAATTACAATAATGGGATTTTAGAAGATATTTGAAAAATGGCACATACATGGTTTAAGGAATTAGAAAACTGTCAAAAACAATTTTTTTATCTGCTACAGAGGTGTCAACAGCTGTATCTTTCTAAAAACTGTGTATGGCAGAATAGGATTGTGTTCAGAACACCTGAAGTTGTCTAATATTAATTCAATGATTGTAAAATTGTTATAGTGAAAACAAAAATCATTCAATTGCTTTGACTTAAGTAAAACAAAAATTGTGATCTTTGTATATCAGAAAATGTGTTGGTAGAAGGGTTAAAACCATTTACTGCATATATTTATGCTTATTTATTCCTCTGGCAAACAACAAAGAACCTGGTCAGACAGTTCCTTAAGGGAGCTGTCTGATTAGGGTCTGCTTTGTTTGAAAGTTTCCAGTGTCAGGGAGTCTTTTATAAATAATATAAATATATATGACCTAAAGGGACCTAAACAGAATATTTTATCACTGTTTAGTGTTCACACTACTTCCATAGTAATTATATCCTTTGGAAGACTGTAACGTAAACACCATAATTGTAATAACCTTTGCAAACATCTTGGAGCTTGATCAGATGCCGAGTAACTCGGCATCTGATTAACCTCCGAGCTGTTTGTCACTCAGATTGTACTTATTCTACCAATGAAAGTTTATATATACATAATTATTCGCAGACGACAAAAAGTGTAGACGAAAATATGGAAGACGACAATTGTGGGTCTTGCAAAGGATATCCTATCAGATTTTAACATGAATCAGACAATATTGACAACTTTTAACCCCTTTCAATGTTGAATATTTATATATGACTCCACCCATTAGGAATATTAGTAATAAGAATCATGGAATTGGCTAATAATATTGTATGAACTGGTTTACTGGAGAAAAAAAACTTTTGCTAAACAGATTATTATGCAGAAAGTGCAGACCCTTATCAGTGGTATCCTTCTGGAGCCCTCTGATATGGGTCTACACTGTTTGCAATGGATGATTATACTGTTTCCCACACTGAAAGGTTGATGTAATTGTATGCATGTAATTGTTTTGTATAAGTAAACAGTCTTAATTAATGCTTTGCCAACTTGCTAATTGTCCTCTTTGTTTGAACATCACCAACAATATGATTTGTTTCTAAGACTGTAAACATTTTTGATTTTTCTTTTGCAAACATTCTTTTGACCATCAAAGCTTTGGAAATTGATTAGATGCTTGAACCAGTGTTGTATAATAGTATTGTTTCACTATTTCTCTTAACCTCTCAAATTGAGATTTTGCTAAAACTAAAATTTAAGCATAACAGTAATAGAAAGACTTGTCAAGCACAAATTAGGTGAGAACTTTGTGAAAATGAAAATTTAAGCTCAGATTTATGCTTTGTCGGCACTTCAATAAATTCTGACTCTTTGAAGAGTCCAACTTTTCACTGGCAGACAAAGGTTATTGAAGTGGGGACAGCATTCTGAACCAAATCTTAGACTGAAATCTGAGTGTGTGCAAAAACTCAGTCTGAGAAGTTTTTGTAAAACCAAAGCATGGCCTTAAACTTAACGAAGAACATTAATTAAATTCTGTTTTCGCACTTGAAAGCTTCAATTTCTTAACTCACTTAGATCTTTCTCTCTTTAAAATTGTTCTTTATCCGACAAATTATTTTGATATTAGCTCAGTTAGAATCTTAAGCCTTGCAGACATTTCATTAAAGAGTTGCTGTGCATTCATCATTTTGACACTAATTACTTGTAAACTTGAAATATAACAAGGATAGGAGCATTATATTACATTTGTGGTTTTATATTTTATATCTTCAAAAATAAAAAATCATGGTATATGATATGCGTCTTAGAGATGGCATTAGGTGTGGTAAATGTCTGGTAAACACCACATGCCTTGTTGATGAAATATTTTAAACCACAGCCTACAGTAGTTATGATGGTTCATTTCAGGCAGCATATAGAATATTGACAGTGGCTTTTTCAAAAAATGTCTTGGGATTTTTGGTTGCTGATTTGAATTAATTGCTAAACAGTGTTTAAATTGAATTGTAGATACATACGTTTGAACTGTAATATTGATAGTAATGGATTGACTTTCTAGTGTCTGAATAGAAAACTTTGGGGCTTTAAAGTGTCCTATAGTGACATGCATAACAATATTTGTTTAGTACATTTAAACATGCAAAACTTTCATCACATGTTCTAAGAAAGTAGAGATCTATCTATGCATTTGTGAAATTTCCATTGCCAATAATGAAGACAATTGTGGGTATTGACAGCACAAATTGGCTTCTTTGAATCACAACGGCACCTGCTCCATTAACCATAAATAGATGAGGAAACAATCCTTCCATCATGAAGGCAAAATGCCATTATAGAGGAAGAAATATTTCCTTAATTATAGACATTTAAGGTGGATACTGTTTTTAGCTTAACCCTTTCACCACCATAGGCCAGTCAAATCGACATTGCAAAATAGTGAAGTCCCAGATCGGACACTGCCATAGAAGGCAGCAACTGTTCAGGGACTTCACTTCTTTTGAAAGAAAAATATTCTGAATATTAGGGTTTCGAAAAAGCCATTTATTTAATTATTTCTGTTATTTCGTTAAAATATTTTATCAAAAACCAGTTACAACCGACAATTTTAAATTTTTCAGCAAAAGGGTTTAATACTATGGATTCCTTTCACTATTTCCCCCACCAACCAATGTCCTTAATAAGACCAGTTAGTACCTTTAAAATATACTCCTAATTCCAGTTGTATTGAAATGCAATTTTGCATATGGAGAGGGACCATGGATGTTTCAAGATTAGGCACACACCAATCAAAATAATCCACTGCATTCAGTCCATGCTTACCCACAAACATAGAGCACATGGTCAATGTTTGTGGGTAAAACTGGACAGGACAATGGTAGGTGGAGCTTTTGTAAAGGTCACGGAACTATACAGTGTGTGCCATTATGGAAAACGGTTCATACTCATTTGCATAATGACAGTTCAGTATAAGAAGAGAATAGCTTAACCCTTTGGATGCTGAATATTTAAATAGGACCTGCCTACAATGAATATCAACTTTAAGTATCAAGAAATTGGGGATCAAGATTATATGGAATGTTTTAAACACATAAGACTTCGGCTAAGCATAATATATAAACAAAAAGTGCAGACCTTGATCAGAGAGCTACTTCATGAGCCCTCTAATCTGGGTCTGCACTGTTTGCAAATGACAAATACACTTGTTTCCTACACTGAAATGGTTATTGACAGTAAGTGTCAGTGTGTTGTGTATACTTGGATCAAAGTGCTATTTCAGTCAACACTATTTGCTTTAGTTTTTTGTGTCAAAATTTAGAGTAAATACAATATTGATAACTGGACAATTGGTCAGCATGACACGGATGGTAACAATTCAATCTTGTTGTCACGTTGGTAAATCCACCCTTTGACATAAGTACAGCCGTAGATTCCCCTGTTGTCTATGTCTTGCCTAATTTGGGTGATTCATCCCGTAGACGATATTCTGGTAGGTTACAGAATCAATAACAATATCTATCATAGCCAGTAGACACGTTGCCTTCCCACAATCCTCCAGTAAATGTGGCAAGCTTCAGAAAGATAATCTGTAAGTACGCACAACAGAGCGTAATATGTTTCTTTTTCAAATTTAGATCTCCATTTTCATTAGGACAGAATATTGATATTGAATACAGTATATCCATGATAGATATATAACTCTTTCAGAGTGCTTCCAGCTACATTGTATAATGGAACTATTTGCACACTAGGACTTGAAGACCGACAAAGACCTTTGTAAACAGTTTGAATCAAACTCAAATCCTAAAAAGAAGTGTCTGATGTTCTTCAATCAAGACTATTCAATACTCAGATCGCTATTTCTATAAAAGTTGAGATAAAAGATATTTACTAAATGGAGCTTCAATAATTGAGTGGACAAAACTTAGTACATGTAGTATGTATTAACTTATAATTTGCTGCCAAAGTTGTTGTCTGTGTAAAACTCTCATCTGCTCCATCTTAAACCTTGTCGGATCTGTTTATTCTTTGGAGAAATGATTTATTGAATGTCAAAAAGCTGGATCAGGTGCTGAAATATGTGGTGTTTGATTTGGGTCCAAGCTGTGTGCAATTATTATCACAATTATGTGTAATGGGATAAGGGTAAATATTTCCATTTGATTCAAGTATGTGATATAAGTAACCCTTTACACTTGCTGCAAATTGACGGATCGCCGAAGCCCCCAAGTCACGCCCACTAAAATCAAGGGAGAAAACTCTTATCATCTCCAAAAACGCAGACAGACCTGAGGACACTATTGCGTCAGTATGAAGCGGTAATCTGTGAGACATTCTCACGCAGCACCGCTTCACCATTTTTACATAAACATCGTAAATTACATTTGTTTACAAATCAACGCTCATCTATGCCAGATATCGGAGAAAATGGCAGACGAGTTGTCCGCCATTTTCTCCAACATCTGACATAGATGAGCGTTGTATCGACGTCATCACAGGAATGACGCAAATGATCGGAGTTATCTGATTGGTTAATCGTATTTGTCGTCGATCCGTCAATTGCTTTTTTTCCTGCAATGTTTTCAAAACCATTTAAAATTGGAATTTTCTCGTTTTTAGATATTCATCCTTTTCATCAGATTCTTTTATTGTGGCTTTACCCTTTCAATAATTAATATTTATACAAGACACTGCCCACTATGAATATAAATAATATGAGTTATCTTCTTCTCAAGAACAATTGGTCCAATTTCTAAATTTTAAAAATCCATAAGGAGCTGTCTGATCAGAGCCTGCACTGTTTGAGTACACAATTTGTCTGCTTTGTGTCTTCTTCATTTACCCTGCAATAAGAAATATTATACATGTACATGTATGTTAAATCAATGTAATCTTTCAAGTAATTAATATTGACAATGTGTGGAGTCCAACATGAAACATTTAGCAAGAGAACTGTTAAAGTCATCTTGTCCCTCAAAAAACATAAAAAAATATGTGATTCCTTTTATTCTATCATGCATAAACTATCTAAAGCATTTCTCTGGAGTCTGCGACTATTGTCAACAAAAAAATATTTAATGTTGAGTCTCGATAGTTGAAAGTATCGATTTCTTTCAGGGACTGGAAACCCCATAACAAACTTTTGTTTACATAACATGTTATCGGGACTTCAGCTCGGAAGCTTTCCTTTATGCATCAGAAGGTCACGTGATATGAATACTAATGCATATGTACCTATGTTACTACATAAATAAAGAAATACCATGAATGAATGTGTAAGTGTGATGGTATAGTGTTGAGTGTCAATGACTGCAATGCATATCATTTTCCTCCGCGTTTGTTTGAATCTCATTGTGAACAGATATATTATTTCTACCTGCGATAAAAACAGAACAGCTTTGAATTTCATTTCTCTTAAAAAATCATTTTTATAAATGTTTTTTTGGTACATAATACATTTTTTGATTGGAACCTCCAGTCCTGCGAAAAGTTCTGAAAATGTACAACTCCTCTACTACCGGTACCACAGCAAACTTCTTTTATCTTAATTATCATTCAAATGTATCAAATGAAATGAAAGGAATATATATTTGGTTAAACACAGAGGTGTACCGAAATGCCTGTTTACCTGTTTGTGCATGCTTCTGTAAATGAGCGACAGTCTGGACAGCTTCCGATAGCAACCGGAAAATATTTGGGGCACTTCACCACAGATAATAATCAAAACATTGTTGACTTCATTCAATCTAATTACTGGTGAATTTAGCTTTTTTTACCAATTTTTTTCATGAGACATTCTTATATGTTCTATATTAACAATCAGCACCTTTTTTGTATGGCAAAATTGCACACAAAAATTGTGTTTTTGAGGGACAATATGCCTTTAAAAGCACCAAAATTTCCATGGTGGCCTTTGCAACAAGCTTGTGAAATGCATAATAAAGTCTACTGCTTTTTAAGAAAAATATTCTGGCAGACATTCTATGAAAACAATATGTTTCTTCCAATGTGAATGCTGAAAGCTATGGCTCAGTAAAGTCAGATTTTCATAAAGAACAAGTGATCAGAAGCTTTCCCTAAAAACCAATTCCATACCACGCTATTCTATCAGGCGATACCAGTATTTATTGTCTAAATGCTCCCGAAAGCGTGAAAATTGTACACAATGAATTCAAAATCTCGGAAAATAAAGCCTCGTGTCACTTGTGTAATCCTAGGAAGATTCTGCCTCATTTATTTGAATAATAGGAAGAAGCAGGTATCAACTGCATCTTCATAACCCGGGAATCCAAATGTCTGTGGAATAGCAGCAGCCCGGCTGGGGAAAATCAATAGAGTGGTAAAACAATAGAGGTGCTTTTAGTTTTATGCTGTGAGGCGTTTTATTATTCATATACAGAATGGGTAGGTAAGTGGCAGAATAGATAGAGAACAAGCACCAAACTTTCAATAATGGAACAATTGATGTGTACACTCCTAAATCTTGACTCTGCCAGGAGAAGAGTCCCTAACAAACACATAAATAATTTATTGCTTGTGGCACAAATACACACAACATTTCAGCTGGCATCTTTGAAATTTCTTCATGTGAACCCATTGCAAGCATTGGAGTTGATTTCATATGAACATAAATTTTGAGCAAATATATTTGTTTATCCCTTTACCTCATATCCTTTAAAAGACCGACAGTTGTCGTCTGCGATATTTTCGTCTACTTTTTGTCGTCTGCTCATATTTCTTTATATATTTGTTTTACTTTATTTGGTAGAATAAGGACAACTAAGTGTCAAACAGCTTGGAGCTTGATCAGACGCCGAGTTACTCAGCGTCTGATCAAGCTCCAATCTGTTTGCAAAGGTTACTACAATTACGTTTTTTTTTATGCTACAGTCTTCCAAAGGATATAAACACATTTTTACACCTCTGTAGAATATGACCTTTGAAAAATTGTGGAAAATGGAGCATCAAAATTAGCATTACCTTTGCCATTAGATATTTATTGTTTACATCAGATGCTTTCATTTGGGGATGAGTCTAAAAAATATCATAGTAACTGAGTGCTAATCTGGATGCATCAATAGACAATTAACACTGATGTATGTTTCAGTTGTACTGTCCTACCCGTATATTTTCATATATTTTGACAGTGATGTCACTTTCTTTACTCTTTTATTAATATGAAGAAGTTTAATCATTACGATGGCAAACAATAAAGACCCAGTTCAGAGGGCTCCTACCCAAGTCCTTTGATCAGGGTCTATATTGATTGACATTTAACAATATCCTTTGAAAATAATAACCTTGTAAACAAAGAGTGACATCACTGTCAAAATATACTGGTAGCTGAGCAGTATATTGACTTTTCATTGTTCTAAGCAAATAGCAGGTTTAAAAAATATTCCAAATTTGCATATACATAAAACCTTTTTCATCTACAATGCTTGTCTGACAGTTTCTAAATTGGTTTGTGCCTTAAGCTGTTGTTTATTTCTTGTTTCTGTATCTTATTCCAAGTAAAGTAGGTTAGAGAAACTTGACAAACAGAAATCTTTTCTCTTGTTTTAGTGGTCGTTGTAGTCAGCTTCTGCTGTATCTCTTCAGATGTATTTACAGTCAATAACAAGTGAAGAGCTAAATGTCTACCATTATTTCACACTTTTCAAGTGGATCTGCCTTAATTATTAAGGATTTAACATGGTTTAATTATCAATACAAAATTAAGTTAAGGCAATAACATCGATTAGTGGTATTTCTAAATAAAGGTAGTCTGCTTAATTATCAACTGGAATATATTTGAAAAATAAAAGATGATCCTGTAGTTCACTAAAGTAGAATATTGGTGTAAGTTTAGAATCAAGATAACCAAAGTATGTACATTGGACTTGATCTAGACCCAACTATTTATAAATGTTTAAAAATGTCTTAAACATTGGCTGCCAAAATTGAAAAAAAAAGTTAATTACATAATTACCCAGTTTCCACCTTAACATGCTCAAACTAATTTACATGGCAAATTTATCTAAGAGGGCTGTGTAAGTGGATGGTTTGCTTGAAACTTGCTATCATCTCTGCTCTTGCTCATCATGTACGGTCAAACCTGTCTATAACGGCCATCAAATAAGGTATCGTAGCCATTATTAATGACAAGTGGTCGATTAATGCAGAACAAAAGTAATACAGAAAGCTCAAAAGCTTTCTGTATTACTTCCTTTCTGCATTAAGCGACCACCTGTCTTAGAGACCACCAATGCCTAATTTCCGTGTGACCGCTCACACAGGTTTGACTATTGTTACATATGTTTGTGAACTGTGTAGGATCAGACAGCTGTCTGTTCAGGTTCTGCACTGTTTGCATACAGAAAATATCTGTAATGGGTATTCTTTATTTCCCCCGAAATAAAAAAACCCTTATATTTCACGTCAATGTAATAATTCACTTAACTAATATTCACAGTGGATGGAGTATATAATGTGGCAATCAACAAGAGAAGCGTTTATGGTGGTTATGTCACACTGTCCAAAACAGTTTACTTTGCACTGCCTCATCTGGTACTAGTGTTGTCAAAATAATCAGTGCAAACTTAGTGTGCCATCACTGTCTGTTTAGAACATTGACATGTCTATCAGCCTTGACTAGAGCATGTCCAGAGCTTTCTAGAATCAAGTTATCTCTTAGCATCTTAGTTGCACTAGTCTGTTTAATTGTGTTCTCTGCAACATTGTGATGAATAAATAAACAGTTTCTTTTCTTCTTGACTGCAGAAATAAACCTGAGTGTCAAATAGTTATTCCATTGATTATTTCAGGTAAATAAATATTGGCTGCTAGTGGCATAATGTAAGAAAATAAGGCATGAAAAGGGTTAATTTACATATAAAATTGCTTTTTTTGTGAATTCTTGCAGTGGGTCATGGAAATTCCTCTCAGCAGACACTCTGTGAGAAACCGTCTTCCTCTGGCAGAATGCCTCGATTGGGAGACACTTTTAATGCCTTTTCATCTCTCACATCACTTCCTGTGTCGAGATTCGAATTTGAATAATGCCCGTAATGTGACATTTTATTGAACTCTCTCTCTTTGCTGATATCTTCTTTGAAATCTGGAGCTGAAATTTCAGCTTGACAAAGAGCCCACTGTGACAAAGAGCCCAATGATAAATACATTTTGATACATGGAAGACATGATAAAAAGCTCTTGTGATAAAAACATTGATGAATCGGTAAGTTATGATGTTTACCCAAATAACTCCTATATGTGTCTATATTCTTGTGTAACTAATTATCCATTGATTCATGTGTTATACTATTGACTCACCTATATGATTATATAGCAATATATACTCCTATATTTCTTTTTTGCCCAATTATTCCTATGTGATTATTTATCAAATCCTTTCATACTGCTGATAAAATGGCACATAACGTAAAGTATAATATAGGTAGCCAGCTCAAAGATGCATGGTTAACCACAATCAGCTTTCAGGAAACCTTCGTATCCTAATCAAAGTAATTTTACTCATAATTTCTTTTGTGTGTTACCTCACTTGGCTTTAAGTCCAAAGTGATTATCTATTGAATTAGTCCTATTTGACTATCTACCTAGCTATTCTCATGTGACTATTCACCCAGTTATTACCATTAGACTACTTATCTAATTTTTATTGTGTGATTTTTACCCAGCTATTACTATGTGACTAACCCAGCTATTTCTATGTGACTATTTACCTAGCTATTAGCATGTGACAATTTATACCCAGTTATTCCCTTTTGACTGCCATAAATTTTACTGTGTGATTATTTACACAGCTTTTCCTATGTGACTATTTAGTTTACATAGCTATTCTCATGTGACTGTTTACCCATCTTATTGTATGCAATTCTCGACCCAGCTATTCCTATGTGACTATTTTCCTAACTTTAACTATGTGATTTTGTACCCAGCTGTTACTATGTGATTATTTATCCAACTATTCATATGTGATAATTTACCAAGCTATTTATATGCGACTCTTTCTAAGCTTTTCTAATGTGACTAATTTTCCAGCAATTCCTATTAGATTATTTAATCAAATATTCTTATGTGGCTACTTACCCAGCTGTGTGTATGTGACTATTTTCTCAGTTTTTCCTGTGTGATTATATACTGAAGGAAAAAGTTTAGCAAGATTCTTTGACTAGTTGCTCAACTGTTGTAGGTCAATTTGTGCTTAAATTGTTCTCATCAATTATTTTTACAAGGTACAATATCTCTACATTTGATAAAAAAATATTAGGTTTGGATCAAATTGACACAGTTATTGACCCTTTGAACAGAAACCTATATTGCCAATACATCATCATGTATTATTTACTATATGTTTGAATTATTGTTGTTAATTAAAAGTCACGTAAGCGTAAGCTAGTAAGAAAAAATGAAATAAAATCTACAAAAAATACTCTCATATCGGAGAAACAAGGGGGTGAATATTCCGAATCTGGATATTACCTCCCTTTGACTTAAATTAAGAACAAACTTTGTATCAGTGTTGTGACATACTCGAAAGCGATACTTTCAATCTTTCAAACCATATGTTTAGCTATTGTACATAGCTTTATAACATAACTTTAGACTCTATCACTTGAAAGGGTTGGAAGATATAAGGTGTTAAACATTCTCTATGGGATTTCACATTCAATTGACTTGCTAAACTTTTTTCCTTCAATATATTACAAGCTAGGCCTGATTTTTGTCCCTCATTGATTCCATCCTCAAGAATTCTCATTGATTTCATTCCATTATCTAGGATCATCTCATCAAGACAATTCTAATGAGTGGTCTTAACTTCTATGTGGTGGAGCAATAAAGTTTGTAGCATTTTAAATACCGCATTATCTGGAGCTCTGAAATACCATATGGGCCTCGTCACGCGAAAAGGGGCACTCGGACATAGCAACCAGTGTAGCCCCAGACCAGCTGCCATGTCACTGACGTGGCGGCTGGTCTAGGGATTCACTGTTTGCAATCTTAGAAGACTATATGCTGGAATAATAGCACTGAAAAAGCACTTTCGGCACTTTTTTTATATGTCCGAGTGCCCCTTTTCCTGTGACGTGGCCCATATCATTTTTTAACACTCATGATAGACCCTTTAATAAAATCGCACATGAGAAACAGGAAAAAAGTTAGGGTAGAGGTAGAGCAGCTTATCTTGGTTTAACAAACGATTCTTATTGTCTGTGGAATCTGTCAGGGATCAAGATGGTGTTTTTATTTACCTGTCAGTTGTAGAGACATCTTTGGCAACCAGTCAACCTAATCTTGATAGCAGTACCTGCTGATAAAATGACACATATTCCACTTTCAAGTGGACCATAATGCTTTGCGGAATTGTGATTCGCGTATGTCAACAACAGTTTCTTCACCAAACCCTATGGAGTGAGCACTCATTAGAATCACCTTGAAAATGATTCTAATGAGTGGTCACTTCATAGGGTTTGAAGAAGAATTAAGAATTAAGCATATTAGCATTTTAATTAGCACGTTGCCCTGAAACCAGAACTCACCATATGCATTATGGTCTACTGGAATAAGGGGTATTGGGGAAAGTAAAGCAGAATATATATAGTCCTCTTTCAAATTTGTTCAAATATTGGTCATCCATATTGAATTCAGTTTTTGCCAATTGGCAACCAATTGTAAAGCAATTAAAATTATTTTTCTTGAAAACAAATTTCAAAATAATTTTAGGAAACGATACTTGCCTGACTATTTACTAATTTTTTTCAAGTCATAATAACAGGTCAAAAGACTTGGCCCCCAGGAGCCTTGTCAGTTTAAATTATATTGCTATATAAAAATCTTTGAAAAACTTGTAGGTAATCAATTTTTCAATTATAATTTAACTTCACAAAAGAGATCATTTCAAACCTCTACCAAAATTGCCTAAGCCAATTGTGTAAATCCTGAATAGACTTCTTCTGAGGGAGCAATCTTATCAGGGTTTACACAATTTGCTCATGAAAAGCTAGCTGAAAATATTGTGTTCAATCGTAGGTATAACTACAGTATTTCACAGAGTTTTAGTCCATAATGTAATACAGTAAAAATTGGTATACAACAACCACTAAACAAAGAGGCATCTTTATTTCTAGATAGGTGGCAGCTTGATGCAGCTCAGAAGTAATGCAGAAAGCTTGAGGAGGAGCTTTCTGTGCTGCATCAAGCTATCAATAGACTGGATGAGCACTAGTACGTATATGTCTTCTTTTAGTGGTCACTATAGAGAGGTTTTACTGGATGAGCACTAGTACGTATATGTCTTCTTTTAGTGGTCACTATAGAGAGGTTTTACTGTACCACTTTTTTTCTGTTTGACACATATATATGCTTGCTTTTAAGTTTTGTTTTCTACATAAAGTTGACACAATTAAGAAACAAATCATGATATGTCTATTTATAATACTTTAAAAAAGGTCATGTAGAGAGCATCTAATAGTCCTCTAAATATGCCAATGCCTTTTATGAAGTGAAGGACATTTTCAAAGTAAGAATAGGTGAGTTTGAACGGATGAATGACCCTTATGAAAATCGCAAGCTTGTACGCAAACTTCCCAATCATGATCCAAAGCAAGCACACCCGAGCTACAAGCTTCTATGAAATACATACTAATGCACATGCTTATAAGTATGATTGTACAAGCTTATACACATGATTATAGGAGCATGTCATAAGCTCGTATGATCATGTCTTTAGCACATACAAGCAGCTTAACCAGCTTGAACGAGCAAATTCTCAAGCTCTCACTAGCAGCTTCATAAGCTCATGCAAGCTCATAACAAGCAATGGAAGACTGCATCTGGTTTTTGAATTAGATATCATGCCAATCATAAACTAGGATAATAAACCAACATAATGAACAAAATGCTTCATTTCTCAAAATATTCTCAAATTTCCATGTTCTTAGATATCCATCCTTTTCATCAAATTCATTCCTTGTGGATGAGTCTCAAAATAAGCCTTTGGGGCAAAGGTTTAAATAAAATATTGGAACTTTTATTCATACGTAGAGTGCCAAGGGTCCTACCCTTGTGAAAACAACCATGGCTAGCCATAGTTAACCATGGTCAGCAGAGGTGTTAAAATTTACAATTGGCACCAAGATCAACCAGGGCTGACCATGTTCTACTCAACCAGGGCTGACCATGGTCATCTCAACCAGGGATGACCATGGTCTACTCAACCAGGGCTTACCATGTTCTACTCAACCAGGGCTGACCATGGTCTACCCAACCAGGGGTGATTATGGTCACTAACTCAACAATAGTTGGAGATAAATTTCCAGTTCCTCTGACCCGTTTTCAACACTTTCCTGCTTTTCCTAGATCTTGCAGATAATTTACATTTCCCTGACCAGTGCCAACACTGTAAATAAAGACATGTTTTTAAATTAGAGCACAGAAACCTTCTGATAGCGACACAGAAGACATTATTCCAATTTATCTATACCTGTGAAAACATGTATTTATATTTTAATTTAAGTGGAAGCTGGAATAAGTGTCAACCAGCTTCCACTTAAAATAAAATATAAATACATAATGAATTTAAGATGACGATATCAATTTATGTTCAACCTCTGCTTTTAACTCAACTGGAATATTCAAGTAAATTGATCTATTTTATCACAATCTGTAAAAACCAACGTGTCAAATCTATCTAAATTTGAATCATGCACTGTATGATATCATCAAAGATGTCACCAATCATTGATGACACACAACAAAACAAAGGGAAATAATCAAAGGGACATTATAGTCTGCAAAAAGTGTTCATACAAGCTATTATTATTAACAAGCTGGCACAAGGAAACTCGATAAAACCTTGTGCAATCTCTTACAAGCTACTAAGCTGTCTTATGGGAAAAAATTAAGATTGTGCAAGCTTGTATCGAGCTTGGGACAAGCTTGCAGATTCTTATTGAAAGGACGTATTTTCGTAAGGGAAGTTACAGACTTTGCAAATATGCAAATGGGTTTTTATATTGATGAGAGGCCGATTACATTTTTCTCTCCTCAGAATCAAATATGTTGTTCCTTGAAAATATATAAAGAAATCATTTAATAATTCATCGGTAAGAGCAGTCTTTATTCACAACAAGAATAAATCAACCTTTGACTGTTATAGGTTAATAAAAGCAAACTCTCCGGCAAGAGAAAGGTACATACAGGCTTTGATATGGACCAGATATTGCGGATTGATTTGTTTTGCTTTAACCATCATCCTGCTTATCACAACCATAACAGAATATTTAAATAGTTTGGATCCAGGTCAGACGCCAAGTAACTTGGCATCTGACCTAAATCATAGCTGTTTGACCCCAACACTGCATTTTCATTAAATCTTACGAATAAGATGAATCTGAAATTGAAGCAGATGAAAGGTTGTGCAGATGACAATTTTAACAGCAGTTAAGGGTAAAAAACAATGGGACCTATCTGTTATTGCCTAATTTCCTTGTATTACCTGGCCTAATCAGAAAATGAAAAATATTTATGACCTAATTTTTTGTTGAAATGGAGATTTTCTGGTACCAAAAGCCATTTTTGTCTGAAATATATATATATACACTTGGAGGCACTTATAACTGTGCACTTTTTAAATGTTTATATCTTTTTTGTTTATAAATATGTTTTAAC
>JAULCE010727411.1:0-15405 GCA_032359355.1 Macoma nasuta | reverse complement strand
GCAAGCTATGTCAAATACACCTTACAAGATCCACATCTAAAAGCTAACTTACCCTGTTGGAGCAAACGAACGAGCAAACCAAATGGTCGTAAGACCCTGATTTCCAGCCAACGAAATTTTCTTCACGCGTGTTTCATTATGACTGTATATCAAACCGTCTTCACGAACAGGTCACATTAAATAGAGAGCTCTGATTGGCCAATGACACCCACTTTTTTAAATAAGCGGTTTAAAAGACATTTCAACCCCAAGTCATTTCAACTCCACTTATTTTTCACACCTCACACAATCTTGTAATGCAACAACTTTTATTCAAATTAATCATAGCACATACAGAGGGATAAACACTATTCTTTACCGTATTATTATTTCGCTTCAACTGTCGTTAAATGCCATTTTAAAAAGAAAGTGCAGTTTCAGATAGGTCGTCGCCTTTCTAAGGTGGTGTCTGATCAGTGACTTATATGACACTGTTTGACACATAACTCAATCTAAGTATAGCGATAATATTTTTCTTTTCATTAAGATGAGATATTAATATACATTGAGATAGTGGTCTTATGTCTGATCTACTGAATGAATTTGATGTTTAGCGATTTAGATCAGACCCCAGGTTACAGATCAAACGTAACTTTATTTTCAAGAATCAAGTGTATATTGTAGACATAGGGCAAACGGACGATCTGGGTAAACATACACTTTATTTGCGATGTGTTTTTGCTTTATGTATTACATATAAATTATCAACAACTGGTGTTCCCATTTTCAAAATATGCACACAGTAATTTTGTCAAAAACATCAAAAATGGATAACATACATATTTATAACTACTCTTGCATAATCATGCTACTCTTAAACGTTTAAACTCTATAGGTAAAGCTAATGCAAATAACATGAACTAATGACACCCATTTCTTTTTAGTATGTGTAAACCAGTTGGTTTCCGGATCAGTCGCTGAGTAAAGCTGGCTTTACTCATTATTATTTTTCACGGATGATCTAGATCTACACTGTATTTGCAATGTGCTTTTTTCACACTTGTTAATTTGTTTTGTATTTTAACATTTCAACAAAATTACAGACAACATAAAATAAACTTTGAATATTCCGTAAGCTTATATTCGGAAAAAAATATTTTTGCAAAAACGTGAATTCCCTGATAAGACGCCACCTATACATGACAGTCACAATGCATAACTATTACTGCGTTATGCAAATTGTCGTCTGCTGATAATTTCGTCAGCGTCTTTTCAAAGTTCGTAATCATTGCTTTTATTAATTGTGCAGATATTATAACCGCGTGTCAAACAGCTTGTAACCAGATCAGACGCCGAGTAGATGTGCGTCTGGTCTCGACATGTTGTGATTTACTCTCTGATGCTATTTCTATAGGCTACGACAAAAGTAATTATATAATTCTATACTTTGTATTTACACTTTAAATCAAAGTCTGGCTGCAAACGCAGATAAAATTTTATTTTGCAAAACAGGTCGTCTGCAGAAAGTTTTAAATTACTATTTAAATTTTCTGACATATTTTAAGGGTATAATCAGAATGTCATATATCGATAAAATTTATGAAACGCCGAGTCACTCGGGGTATCATGTAGATCCAAACTGTTAGCAAAGGAAAATCACCATCAGGCACGTGTAAGGCAGAAATTTTATCAGGCTATTTGCGACTAAGCCATATCTTCAAGCATAGTGTACCCTGGTCAGACGCCGTGTTGTTCGACGGATTAATCGCGTGTGTGTACTTGTGTGAAATGTTGGTTATCACACGGGTGTCTAAGTACTGCTTAAAACATGCATCGCAGTTAATCTGATTATAAAAACTGTTTGTTAGCAACACTGTAACACTCAAACATTATAATCACAAATATATCAAACACGTTTATAATAATAATGGAAGTACTTCGTTAAGAAGCAGTATTTGAATTTATTGTTTATTTTAAAGCTAATTTTGCTTATTTATATACCAAAATATGCTAGTTATTTAACACGGAATTGTCGAAAACGATAGAACAAAGAAATGCTGATTTTAAAAGTTTCGATAATTATGCAAACAATTAAGTTATATGAATACTATGTGCATATAACAGAGGTTTATACCGAAATATTAACTAAATGAATTAAACATGGACACTAGTTCTACGAGCACAAAATAATTTTGATAAATGGTTATGTCTATCAAACGGTCTTTATAACAAAGTTATCGCTTTTAATTCAAACATATCACACACATATACTCTACTCGAATAAACACACTATATCGTGTCAACTTCAAAAAGTGGGATTGAAGAGTCCAAAAGTAATAGGGTCGAAATGTCTTAAATCTGGGGGTGGAGTCTCTTGGGGCTGAAGTGTCTCAAGTAAAAAGGCGGGAGTGAGGTGTCTAGGGTTTGAAGTGTCCTATACCCATTTTGCTCACCTCAATTTCATCCCTTGACATCTCATTTCGTGAAAATTGCGAGTAATTTACATCCACTATCGAAATATATCTACATATTCCTGTCTTACATATTCAAAGATCCATCTTCGGAAAAAAATCTTTTTTTTTCTGGCATTTTGGACTTACTGAATTACATTGCTGTTTCTCAATCGTACGTAGCGCATCGAATGTTGCATGCGCTGTAGTAATTTATAGCTGAGTGTTGCAGGCGCCTGTTCTATGAATGCTGTTTATGGCGGTTTTATACTTTCATATAAACCTATGTTATCGTCAAATACTGGATTAGAAACACGGATAGGCTGTTTCAACACATCACAATTCTCATTCTATTTTTGTCTTTTGGCCAACTATTTTGAAAAATATAGTACCTGACCGAATCGCAATAGTTGGTTAGGACTTTCTTGCGTTATTTGACTTTCTCCAGCTCGAGTAATTTGGTTTTCTGTTCATCGCAACTTCATCTAAAGTGTTTCTTGTTTTGCTGCCTCACACATACATTGGTACATGTCTTTTAATAATCTTTAAATTCACTTCTGTCATACTATCTGAAGATGACAAACCTTGCATCATATAGATAAAGTACCGCACTTCTTTTACAGTATAGTTATTATCTCATCCTATTTTCTATCTGTCTCACTATATCTAAACAACCATTCCATATAACTTTCTTTGTATATCTCGGAAATCACTTGTCATGACTCCATCGAATCAAATAGAACTCACATGCCGGTTTCTAACTTTCTGTCACACTGTCCACGTTCCAATTCATGTAAAAATCTTATGCCATGTTATAATTAAAGCCAACAAATAGGAGTGCCTCGAAGAGAAACGGGGAAACTACAAGACAACAACAACAACCTTTTTGGCACTTTGGGGCATACAAGGATATTCAGAATGGTGAAATGAGTTCCACCTCTCAAATAGGTCTGGAAATATGCAATCAAATATAGAAAACAATGGCATTGACCAAGCCAACTTCATGATTCAAAAAAAGTAGATAAGAATGTATTGTAGGACACACCATATACAAAACGAACAGCCACCCGAGCAGCACAGAAGCAAGCACACACACACACACACACACACACACACACGGAAACCCAAACATACGCTACATATAGAAGACACACATGGACAAAAACAGACATAAATCTAGGGTTAAGGTAGGAGTACCGCCTTGGAACGGTCAGTTGAACCTACCTAATCTTAACATCAAAAATCGTTCAAAGCTAACCTTTGCCTAACAAGAAAAAATTTCTACCTGTCACTTGATAACTAGAAATGTGTACATAGGACACAGATGCCTACTACCTATTTGTCAAAATCGCCACTTATCAAAACATCAAGGCCCATATCCATGTAAATATTCACTGCAGTTGGATGAAAAGAGCCAGGTCCACAAGTGTACATACTGATGAATACATTTTCAAGGTTTAATCATTCTATCACTAATAGTGTCAGAGTTACATGCAACACAAACTTAAAATTCCATATTTTCACAAAATTGAATTTCAAAGGTTTTACCACTCTAGCTCTAAAAGTTTCAGAGTTGCATTAACTTAACATAACATGTTTTTTACAAACTCAAGGCCCATAACTCCGTCAGTATTAAGTGCGGTTGGAATAAAATGCCCAGGTACACACGTTCACACCCTAAATAATAAATTCATTAAGGTTCAACACTGTAGTTTAAATGCTTTTAGAGTTATGCGCGTCACAAATATTTCGGGACCTACGGAGGGACGGACGTAAGTACTTACGTACGTCAGTAAGGACAGACGGACAAAGGCAAATCTATATGCCCCCTCTTTTAGTGGTAGAGCATAAAATAGAAAATGTACACACCTGTGCGACATAACTCACAAATAAATGTATGTAAACAGTCAAGCAATTACCTTTACTGTAGCATTTACGAGTGCGAGAGATCCTCCTGTTTTAAACTAGATTTATCACTAAATGTGCAACCTCTGATCTAAAAGGGAAAGTTTAGCAATAACAAGACAAAAGTATGAAAGGGAAATAACTCTATAATACGCTTTAAAATAGTTATGGTCCTTATACTCTGTCGGTTCTCTCATTGCGCTTTATCTTTAATGAAGTATTATTTAAATTTCATCCAGTAGTTTTTAAGTTATGCTCCAGACAAAAAAACGAGAAAGGACACTGACGGTATAATTAGATGTAATACAGTTTTCGTTCTTGTAAACTACACTTTCTATCATCGAGCCTTACTGTTTTATCATGTTTTAATGAATTCAATCAAGTAGTTTCGGATGTTATTGTCTTGAAAAATGTTTGACAATAAAATCACATCAAAGGGCAATAACTCTGTTATTTGCAAATATTTTGCATTTATTATTGTTCTGATACACTACACTCTCTTTAATTGTATGAAGTTTTATTAGCTGTCATCTGTTAGTTTTAAAGGTTATTACTATGGACAAACAAAGAAACACAGGCAAAATCTCTGTAATTAGGTTAGAGTTAGTGTTTATATGCACTGCACTTTCTCTTATTATGTTTTATCATCGTATCATGTTTAATAAAATTTCCTCCAGTAGATTTCAAATTATGCCCCGCACAAAAATGTCACAAAAAGCAATCGCTCTGTAATCAGCTCAAATATAGTTATGGTTCTTGTAAACTGCAGTTCCTCTTAATGAGTCTTACCATTTTATGGAGTTTCAATAAGTACAATCCAGTAGTTTGTAGTTTGAAAGTTAGTGCTTTGACAAATGATTGACAACAAAACCAAACAAAGGGCAAAACACTGTAATTTGCTAAAATAGAGTTATGGCTTTTGTATACTGCACTTTCACTCGTTGTGTTTAACCATTGTGTGTATATTTATTAGATTTCATCCGCTAGTTTTCAAGTGATTCTCAAGACAAGAAAAAGTAACAAAGCAGAATAACTGTTAAAAGGTTAAACAGAGTAATGGTTCATGTATACGACACTTTCTGTTGATATATTTTATCATTTTATCAAGTAGGTTTGATCCAGTAGTTTTTAAATAATGCCCCGGACAAGGATCATTGTTACATCTAACCGACCGAACGACCACAGGGTGACACCTATGTACCCAGCACCTTTTGCGTGGGTGAAATTAATGTCCATTCTTTATCGTTGTAAATATTTTAACACACTGACCACATGTTTGTTTGTAAACCTGAAAGGTGGCCGTTGTGTAAGAATAGTGACACGTAGGTAATACACATTTTGTATTGAAAACTCTACAGCTACAATGAATGGATATTTTAAAACAGGAGGGTCTCAGGAGGCACCAACTGTTAAGTACGCTAAACATACTTTTATGGTGATATGCCTATACGTTCTTGTAAAATTGCTGCATAGGTGCACATACTTTTGTTTTCATTTCAGGTGACAGATCCAAATTACATTGTTAGGCGCAAGTTAGTTTTTGACGATTAAATTATGTTTAGGATATATAATTTTAAATGTAGCATATGGTTGACTTACTTGAACGCTAGGTTAGTATTTGAGTGCATATCTGCACACGCTATTAAGAGGCGAAATCAATTCACCCTTTTGAATAACCTAAATGTTCTACAGGTCTGTCTTTTTGACAAAGCCATGATTTTCGATATTACACTGTCCTAATACAAATATTGTAGTACATATGTCATTAAGTTTTCAATGTGTAATCTAGCTCTGCTACAATACAATGGTTTGATGTGAACCATATACATTCCAGGTTCTTACCCCTCAACTGCCACACCACTCCAGACAAGACAAAATCTTGGTCAACTGACAATGAAATTGGGCAGGGAACAGAAGGGGTAAGTGCCTCTGATGAAGGAATTTATAACATAGTTTGTCAACGTTAAGTCAAATGTTCGAACAAATGAATTCATTGTTACATGTTAAGATTAGGAGAACCAATGGCAAGTCTTTCCCCATACCATCAGTCTACTTCTATGTCAAAATCATATGCCCTCCCCCAAGACCTGGCCGATGCCTGCGCACTGGGGGCCAAGAAGGATTGCATCCCCAAAAGTGAACAAAAATCGTGAGGGCAATTGAGAAAACAATTAACACTCGATCCAATACATAAAACTTCAAAATTTCAAGCAATTCTCCTTGCGAACTATGATAAACGGGTTATATAGATATTCAATGCTGACCATCCCTCATTGATGCATTTGCTTTGTCTGCAGTCGGGAATGCAGAGTCATTGGGCTAGACGTGACTCAATCCGGTTGGATCTGAACAATGATAGTCTGTTCCAATTCAAATCCGATAACAGCATTGATATTTGATGACAACAGAACAGATCAATTTATATCTTTTTCTGTGGTAACGTGGTAATGTTGACAATGTTTCCAAGTCTGTTAAACAGGCATATTTATATAGATGGAAGCAACTCACCTCTGCCAAATGTTTACAGGACATGGTTCAGGGTTGATCTATAGAATATACCAGACCCATGCGCAACAAATATATGTAAATTCAAAAGAATCCGACATTTTGGAAATTAAAATGAAAACATTGTAAAGTAAAGAAGCCAGGGTAAACACTTAGCTTTGTTGTTGAAGAATTTATTTATACAGTGTGAGTTTGGCCAAAGTCAAATGGTTCATACAAAATGATTCCAAATTTAACATAACAGAACGATTCAGTAGAAAGATTTGATTATAGAATGAAAAGCCTGCGGTAATGCGTCTAATTATGTAAGGCTACAACATTGCTCAAATTGACTTGCAGAATGTTCTTTTGCGTGTAGCTAACACACTAAAAATAGTCTTTACTTTTAGTTTTGAAAATTGAATACCGCTTAAGCCGGTGCTAGGGGGCGTGAGTAGTGTTGCAGCTGTAATTACTACTCATGAACAGACTCAATAAAACCGGGTCTGCAATGTTCTCTATATGAATTGACTTTCGTGCTTTTGAAGGATCTCCCTTTTACAGAATTATATCTGCCAAGACATTAAGCCATTCTAAAGAACTTTGACCTCTAACTGACACTTGCTGTTTTCGGCTACTTAAAACAATCTGCAATCAATTCTATCTTCAATCCCGTATACTTTCAGTTTTTCAATTAACCTCATATGTGGCACTTTGTCGAAAGCCTTCTGGTAATCCGTGTAGATACAATCTGTTCCACAATCAGTATTTATTTCCTCAGTTCATTCATCTATTACTTTAAGAAGTTGTAAGAGCTATTGATCTTTCAGCCATAAATCCATATTTTTTGTTGGTGAAGTAGTTATTCATTGTTATAAAATACACTATATTTTTTCCATTACATTGCATACCACTGATGTGAGACTTACTGATCCAGTGCAATAGGAAACTAAGTAGACCCTGATAAGACTCCTATTTAAGCAATAGTCTGGTAAAAGTCTATACTACGTTTTCGACTTTTTCAACCCAGGGTTATAATTGTTGGATAACACTGTTCGGCTTCAGGCTAATTGAAGCTATACATATGAAGGTCAGAAGACTTCACATAGTTATGGTATGCTGCATAGTACGCATTCGCAACAGTTCGTTGAGGTAGGCCTGTCTGAATTCTTTATGCCCTCACTGAAGTGGTTGTAATGGCTTATTTGTGTGATCTATGGATTAGGTAGTTGCTCTTATTTGATCTCGTTATAAAATGAATCAGTAGTTGACCTTATCTTCAATTTTCTCGAAGTCATTTTAACGCTTGAAGATTTAATTCGTCCTGTGACAGGAGCCACATGTGAGTCTATTAATTTTCAACTTTACAGTAAACTCCGCTTATAACGATATTGATAGACCTCAAACTTAATCATCGTAATATTCGCAAATCAGTAAAAATGACACATTCATTTAATGTTTATATAAGTGTATATAAGTCAAATAGATTGCATCCAGATGAGAGGATGAGTTACTCGGCGTCTCATCTGGATACAAACTGTTTGCAAATGTTACATGTACCACCATATTGCTCGTGACATGCTTATCACTGTAAAGAGAGTCCGTATAGACAACCAGATTAGTATCGCTACAAGCGGTCTACCCGATATCCGATATCGTTACAAACGGACTACACTGTATTTTTAAAACATTCACACTCATGGGTGTTTTGGACAAAAATCTTTGTGGGGAAGGTAAGGATTAAGCAAAACATATAAACACCCATTGGCCCTCATGTCTTGTCAGTCGATACCGATATTATAAGACCGTTGTTTTGCGAAAAGGAGCACTCTGACATTGCAATAAGTGTAGAGCCATACCAACTAAAGACATAACACGTTCCCGTAAACGGAAAACAAATGGTAGTTTCAAAACCAGATGGCGCATTGAAAGTCCAGCAAGAGATGGGGGGGTAACGGTTTGTAATACCCTAGAACAAGTTTTCTCTTAACGTCGTTCATATATTGAACCAGATAGGTCCCGGTTCCTCGCTACTTGGCGTCAACAAGTTGACAGAAATGAAGGGGAAATTTTACAATGTTGAAAACATGAGCATTTGAGAAATTCAAGACAATTTTGACGGCAGGATAAGGATTGAAATATTACCCTGGTTAACGTATTTCTCCGTATGCATGTTTATACTAATTCACAATGACAGTGTTATTGTGACGGAAAGTGATATGAAATTTGAATCAGAAAAACACCTATTTTAAATGTCTTTCAAAAGTGTGGAATATGGAGCATTTTCTCGTTCCGAGCAAATGCTTCATTTCCGACACTGTTTTCAATCGTTAAAGACGACATAGAGGTGCCAAAGGGCGCAAATCTATGGACAAAAAGATTAAAGTAAACCAAACAGAACTTAAAAAGGAACAGCTGCATTGTTCTAGGTATAAACTGTAGTATCGGAGATGATGGCAATCGACTCGTTTACGTTGAGACTGAGTCGCTGAATGCTAACCCGGATTCGATTTGATTTTTTGTTTCATCATTCATTATCCCTGGCAAAAAAAACTCCGCTTCCTCGGTGTGTTGCTATTTAAGATAACAAATATCCGTTCCATCGACCAGACCTTTAAGCACAATGTCCCCTTGTACAGTTCGCTCGATCTGATATTTAATATTGCAAAAAAGACGACGCCTGGTTATTGACTGTCGAATGATGGATGAGAAATGCGAGATTTCTTAATCCAGACTTTACAGACGAGTTCACAGAAAAGTAGATTTTAGTGTTATCATTTATTCCTTTACTCCACTTAGTCAATGTGTTTTAGCCTTATCCACAAGGAGATAATCTGATGAAAAAGGCGAATATAAAGGCAAGTGAAAATGCTATATTTTAATTGTTATGAAAACATTGTAGAAAATTATACCTTTGCTCGTTACGAGGAAATGATCCTTTTTGCACAACGTTTGCTATTCATTAATCAGAGCCTTCTCTGTCCCTAAACCAGCTCGTTTTTACGATTTTTTATTTTTCATATTGCTTGTTAACCAGCAACATGAAATATCAAACAATCGTAAAAGAGCTGGTTTAGGGACAGAGAACGTAAAACAGCAACATGAAATATCAAACATACGAAAAAAAGTACTGGTTTAGGAACAGATAACGTGAACTAGCAACATGAAATATCAAAAGATCGTAAACTAGGCTGTTTAAGGGACAGAGAAGACTCGGATTAGCTAGTCATCTGTTACAGAGGCGCTAAAATGTGCGTCAGTGGAGTAATGGGGTTAACTAAATGTAAGTGTCCCTGGCACGGCTTTCACAATATCTTGTATCGAGTCACTTTCGGGAAGCCAGGCCTGACCCTTACTTCGCCGTGTGATCTCAAATCATAAGAATCTCAACGAGGACGTGATTGTTATAACTGGTCATAGTTACAATTTGGCTTACTAGGGTAGCAAGCAAAGAGGTTGAAATCGATATGAAAACAATTGAACAATCTTTAATTAGTGGCCATACCTTTCGGTGCACAGAGCTGTATTGTAGAGAAACCATCTTGTGCCACTAATTTTATTTTGTAATTTCAAGATAATATCTTGTTTATGCAGGATGTTAACTTGAAAACTCAAGATCGCATGATTAATTCTCAGGTAAACATCTTCCCCAAGTTACTGTATTGAAAGTCCAAAATAAATCCCCAATATTAGTCACTATCTCGTTTATCTTATTTAATGCATTAGGATATCAGGTGAAAATGGTATAAAGACAAAACAATCAACCGCCACATAGGCAACTCAGCTTCTGATTATGATCTGCACTGTCTGATTCTCGTCAGAATAAACATATTTTGTTATTTTAAATTACAAACGTTTTAAAGCCGCTCTAAACCTTGACATGTAAATGTGTGTGCTGTTCTCATTGTACACTGTTTGTTACAAACAGTGTACAAAGAGATAAGCCCAAGCATCCTTCGTGTCGGGATATCGCACACGTTGCGCTCTTGAGTGTGAATTTTGTTGAATGGATTTTACCTCGCTTCGACAGTATTTCAATACATTACACACTTGAGTGTGGATGTTGTTGTTTGGACTTTACCTTGCTTCAACAATATTTCAACACGTTGCACGATCGAGTGTGGATTTTGTTGTTCTGAGTTTTACCTCGCTTTGACCGTATTTCAACACGTTGCACAATCGAGTGTGGATTTTGTTGTTCTGGGTTTTACCTCGCTTTGACCGTATTTCAGCACGTTGCACACTCGAGTGTGGATTTTGTTGTTTGAATTTCACCTCGCTTAGACAGTATTTCAACACGTTGCACGCTTGAATGTGGATTTTGCTGTTTGGATTTTACCTCGCTTCGACAATACTAGTATTTCAACACGTTGCACAGTCGTGTGTAGATTTTGTTGTTTGGTATTTACCTCGCTTCGACAGTATTCAACACGTTGCACACCCGAGTTTAAGTTCTGTTTGGATTTTACCTCGCTTCGACAATATTCAACACGTTGTTCACCCTGAAAGTGGATTTTGTTGTTTGGATTTCATCTCGCTTCGACAATACTTCAACACATTCAACACTGAAGTGCGGATTTTGATGTTTGGAATTTACCTCGCTTCGACAGTATTTCAACAGGTTGCACACTTGAGTGTGGCTTTTGTTGTTAGTATTTCAACACGTTGCATAGTCATGTGTGGAATTTGTTGTTTGGATTTTACCTCGCTTTGACAGTATTTCAACATGTTGCACACTCGAGTGTGGATTACGTAGTTTGGATTTTACTTCGCTTCGACAGTACTTTAATCAGTCTGCAAATGTTCGGTTAATTACTGACAGTGGAATCTCCTAGACATATGCCTGTATTTAGAGCTTAAGTGGGCACCAACCGTAAAAATGCTTCATCTCTCCGATTAAACCCAATCTGAATTCCAGCTTTAATCGAAATCTTAACCCAAAACATATGTTGTAACTTTGAGGCTACGTTTTGAAATTTAGAAAACTATTTTTTTTAAGTTCGAATTACATATGTAATATTTAATATACAGTTACAACTTGATTATTCAAAGTTGTGGGGACTATTTTAACATGTCTGAATCATCCGGAGTGCGAATAAAGCAGGCTAAGGGTTAAATAATCTTAAATCAATTCTATTGCAGTTCGCTACATGAATCAAGACTGTTTTAGCTGTTTTGCAGCCATAAAGCATCATACTCTTGAATTTGTTTCTCAATATCAAGGGAAAAATATAGTTTCGTAAATTGTGTTTATTACTCCTATCAAATTTATATGATATATGAATTTGAAAGAAGTATTTCCTAATACAAATGGGATATAGATAAAATGATTGGCAGCGAACATGTTTCGGAAACGGAAAAAGTAAACCCAGTTTTTGTAACATTTTGTAACACTAGTATAAAGGTGTTTAGACTGATACAACTACGGCACGTCTTTATGGCCCAAATCGAATATAAATTTTCTTTGCTGCTCAGATGATAACCAAATTATACATTCTGTTATTAGTTTTACGGTCGTAACAAGTGCCTGGAAGACTTATATAGATCCCTTTGAGAAATGGCCTGAATTTTAAGCTTTGATAGCGTTTATAAAATGGAATTTCCTATCCCCCAGGTAAAGCAGATAAACGTCTTTCCTTCAAAGATTGCGGAAAGTGACAAACCGAACACACATATTTGCGATTCCAGTTAGCGACCGAATCGGGACATTGACTTTGTAGTAATAGGAACCAAACGTTGATTGCTTTTACGAGTATCAAATGATATAGAGTATAGAGAATACGCAATGCTACATAGTCAGAAATAACTTAAGAAGTGTTTGAGAATCATTGCAGATAATATATTAACAGAACAGCTTTTGAAACAAAGGTCACACATGTCATTTTAGAAACACACTTTTCAGCTGGTGTCATGTGCCATGAAACATCAAGTGGAGATAAACCCCTTCACTGCTGGAAAAAAGTATGCGCAAGTGCAATATTTCGTCTGCTTCATTTTCAAACTTGATCGACTAACGTATATTTTGGCAAAACTATTGGCCGATTGGCAAACAGGGTGGATCCGGATGAGACGCTGAGTAACTAAGCATGTAAGTATTTGCATATGACACGATGTTTGGGGTCAGGAAGTGAAGGGGTTAAATGTATATTATCAATGCGAAATATGACCTCTAAGTTTTTTATAGTTCGCTTCCGTAGAAATTGACAGCCAGGAGAATCAAGTTTATCATGAAAAAAAGAAACAATTCTACGTTAAGAATACAATGCTAAATCACCAAATCTTTTCGGACATATCTACATGTTGTGTTATATTAGATGTAGCCACATTATATGAAGCTAATAGAGACGAAAACAAAATTGATTTTGAAAGCACTCTATATATGAGTCAGGAGTATAAGATATGCTCTAACATTGAAATAAACAAAACCGGCTATGTCATTAAGAGGGCACTATCTCACAAAGTTACATAATACAATTTGACACATAGACGTTTTATGCCATTAACAGACGCAACTTATTGAGGTTCGGAGTTTGGTTACCGACGCTGGAGACCAACGGGCTGGCATTAAGAATGCACTTGCAACAACATAGAAAACAATATGATTTCCGAACCTCAATACAAGATATGATTTCCAAACCTCAAGATTATAGAGTTATTTGAGAAATATCAATGCCATTCTGTGCCCTCGTCACGCCAATCGCAACCATAGTGATGTCGTCAATCAGCTTGGACCCGGATCAGACGCCGAGTAACTCGGCGTCTGATCCGGATTCAAGCTGTTTGCCACTTAGGACAACAGTTTCACTAGATTTCAAGCGAATCGAACATGGTTAAGAGATCAAGCAGACAATAACTCATCGGACATTTATTGGGTGGCAGGATAAAGGTTAAAACATATACATGTATACCGAATCCTTGAGTTGCGACCATTGCTTAGAATTGATTAACAGGGGCAATTCTAATGTATTATCGTAATGAGGGATTGGAGGCGAAATTCTAATTTGATGCATACTAATCAATATTTATAGCTATACTTCAATTTATCGGGTCTGTCAAAGTAGTACTATATATGGTATATGTACCGGCACAGACAAGTCCTGGATTTACGGTGGATAATGAAAGAGCGCAAAGATTAGGTAATCGGATTAATGGGATTTTTGCAGAAGCGATACTGGCTGCAGAGAATATGGGAGAGTCGTGTTATTGGAAAGCGGGCCCTGACTGTTATATGGGTTCCCAGTCTAATCCTTATCAAGCTAAGCGCGACCTCTAATCGTGGTGGCTTATTTCTTTGTAAACAGTTTGGATCCTGATCAGACGCCGAGGAACTCGGCGTCTGATCAGGTTCCAAGCTGTTTGATATACAGACAATATATTCACCAACTTTGAAACAAATCAGAAACGGTTTATAAAATTACTGCAGACGAGAGTTTGAGCAGACGACAATTGTCGCAGCGTGCGTGATAAGCGCTAATCTCATTATTTCCAACTTGGTTAGCCGAAGTCATGTTATAATTGAAACTGAAATCTGAGCCAAAAACTCAGGTTTTTGCTTTGCGAATGCAAGTCGAAGTGACATTGGAGAGAATTTTAAAGTTACAATTACCCGAAGTTCGATTTCATTCGAACTTCGGTGAATACGAACTAATAAACATAGTCCCCTCCATGACTTTGGCATAACGAAAGTCGACTGCATATCGTAAACTCACATCATTCAGAGAGACGGCCTTTGCGAAATCTGAATTTTACATTAAAATTATAGTTTTCTCAATTTTTGTTGGAAGCTTGAAACCATATTTGAGTTGCAAGTCTGAAGATTTGTTGAGGAATTCAACCGCAAGTTAAAATATCATTATTTCAAGTTCTGTCGCTTGCTTTAAGGGGTTGTCACATTTCGAAATTTCTATTCCCTTTTCTAAACTATTCACTCTTATTTGTCAGACAAATTCTACAATCTCTATAGTATATTTCCAAAACAGTGTTTGTTCAAATGAAGTTATCTACATAATGTAGACCTTCAATTACGACTAATTACTACAGGACGAACTAGAATAATAGCTTTTGGCATTCGCATTACAACTACCTTACTCCAGTAGTATCAATAAAACACACTAGATATTAACCGACATACACAGTCTACAAACTACGAGAGTTATATTTTGTATACTGCAATAGCCTTAACTTTCCAGAAACAACTTTGTAAAGAAACAATTTCCTGGTGAAATGTTTGACCTTGACCAAAACTTATTTGTTTACAAAGTTGTTTCGGGCAATTCTAGGTTATAGCAATTTCTTTTACTAAATTTAACGTTCGTAGTTTGTGGACGATTCATTGTCTTCATTTTCAAAATTGAAGACGCAAACGTACTTTGCCAAGCTCAAGCTCCCCGATATGGGAGTCAAAGTATGTAATACATGTTTATCAAATTCGGTTCCAGTGGTCATTTGAAAAGGAAACATGGATATCGATTCACATTGCGTGATCGTTTAACTCTTTCACCGCCAAAGTCGCCTAAATGTGCCATTGAAAATAGTGCAGTCCCAGATCAGACGCCGCCTTGTAAGGCGGCGTCGGATCTGGGACTGC
>JAULCE010727300.1:0-15407 GCA_032359355.1 Macoma nasuta | reverse complement strand
TTTTTATGAGTGACATGGTAAATGGCTCTATATGGTTCTTAAACGTAAAAAAGTGTTAGTTGTCACATGGAAAAGAGTCAATCAAATCTTAAACATGTCAGTGACCCCTATTTTTTATTTCATATTTCAACAAGTATGTGCATGGTCTTTAATACTACAAAGTTTAAACAAAATCTATTATTTAGAAAAAAATCGCCCTTATTGCCGCAAATGCCTTTAATCTTCAAACTACAAATTGCAAGATTCAAACGTATCGACTGATTGCCTGACAGACCGACTGGCGCTGTATTTTTACAGCTCTCACTTGAAGCTTAAAGAAATAATAGATAAAAAAAATAATTATAACTGAAACAAATGCATCAGTGTCATAAATGTCAGAATCAAACGTCGGAGAGAGAAAAGGCAGATTATGTTTACAGAGGACCGAGGACAAATTAACGAGGTAAGGGGCTCTGATCAAAGCCAAATAATTGTGTGCACTGTTTCTCTGGCGAGTGTGTGTAGCATCAATCATGACAATGCAGCGATGACTTAACTCTTTCCTCCACTGAAGCGCTTTCTAGCTTAACTATAACTGATTATATTGAAAAAAGTTTTAGAAAAATAGTGCTGAGGTTCGTGTACACCGCACTTTCCCTCCTTTTGCTTCACAGTTCTATGACGTTTAGTTGAATTCCATGAAGTCTTTTTCAAGGCATGCCCCGTACAAGAAAAACGTTACTAAAGGCAATGACTGTACATAACTGAAATAAAGTTACAGTTATTGCACAGTGCACTTTCCCTTATTACGCTTTACCATCTTATGAAGTTTCAATTAAGTTAAGCAAATAGTTTGCAAGTAATTGTCTGGAAATAGTTTTAAAACACAAAAACACAACATTTTCTCTCAATGTGCTTTTCCATTGAATGCCATTAAATTGAATTCGATTCACTTGTTTCCAAGTAATTATTCTGACAAGTAAGAGTAACAAGGGTCAAACATTCTGTATTTAGGTAAAACAAAAATTATGAATCTTTTACACTGCACTTTCTCTTATTACGCTGTACCATTATATGCAGTTGCAAATATTCTATCCAGTTTTCACGTTACGATCCGGAAAAGGAAGTTAGCAACGGACTGACCGGACTGACCGCCTACCCGAACGACCACAGCGAGCTTCAATATATGCCAAATTTATTCATCCAGTACAGTCGAACCTCGTTAGGTTACGTAACTCATTGGGAATCTCGAGATTAGCTCGACTGAACCGAAGTTCGAGCTAAACGATAGTTCACGACCTAGTGCATATGATAATATTCTGTTGATAAAGTTATTAAATTCTTATCATGTGTTTAATACAGCACATTAGTCAAAATAGCAAGCAGTATGGCTCCAGATCAGACGCCGAGTAACTCGGCTTTTAATCTGGAGCCATAGTGCTTGCTAATTGGAATTCGATTTTGTCTCGCCGGGACTTTTGCTTCAGTTCGAGCTAAACGGGAGTTCGAGTCAACCGTGCTAGACCTATCGATGTTCGACTGTATTTTAATATAATTTGTATCTGCGTTACCGACTGACTCGGCTTCTGTTCCGGCCCCAAGATTGGTTACAGTGAAACTGGTTAAGGTGGGAAGGATAAGGGTTAACGTCGTATGGAAAGACATGCGACATTTATAAGGCCCCCCTACATTGGAATCTCCTAGACTAATATCATGCATAGCCCAAAGTTGGCAGAAACGGACGTAAACAACAAAACCAAACCAAACCAAACTAATATCATTCAAGTAATTGATAAGGCTAATATAGTGGTTTTAATGTTAACATGGAATAAGATCTAAGAAGTCTAGCTTTTTAAGTCGACATGGACTTCTATTACTTTTTGTCATTTACAAAATCCCACTAGACGTCATATTTTAACAGTTTGACAATAGGTTTATAGTTAAAATAACATTCAAATGGGATTTAAGGAGTTTATAAGACATTGCTTTGCTCAGACGTTGATTGTCTCAGCACGACAACGGCTAAGCCTAGATGATTTATCCGGTCTTCCATATGTGCAAAACAGAAAATAACAATAAGACTATCAGACGTATCTAAATAGGCTCTCAGACATTGTTGGGGAAATGATTCTCACAGACCATCGTTGCAGTCATACAGTAATTTCCTCAGAAAATCACGTTTATTCTACGTGCACTTGTGATCCTTGCAATAAAAGTTCACAAGATAAAAAGCGTTGTGACCTAAGGTGTCATTAAAAGATGTTTCGAAAGTGTTTAGTTCTAGTAATCAACTTTTATTCTCTGGAAATATTAAACTATCACTATGCATATCGAGGCGGCCGTTATTTTACGTTGTGATCAATGACAAGTATCGACCGTCTTCTTTTTCATAATAACAGATCAATATTTCAAGAGAATACTGTTTGTATGAGAAAAATGAAAGTCATTTAGGTTGTGAATTTTCAATTTGGAATGAATGGACATTCTTAATATTATTTATGTGTAAAACCTGCATTATTTTGCCTACGACAGACGTTTTACATATGGGTGTTTTATATAGTCTTGGAGATAATACCTCCTTAAATCATTTCAATATGATATATCTAGCCTGGTTTTATCTATAACGGAATACATTTGAATACATTTAAATCATATTGGAAAACGGTTCATTTGCTAAAATGGACCATTTGCTCATTATGAGCGAATGCTCCATATCCCACAATGTTTTCAATAAGGATCTACATATGTATTACAAAAAAATATACATCATGACAGTCTTGGACAAAAAAAAAAGCAATATAATAAAAGCTGTAAACGCGAAAATGTTTAAATTTGCTATAATACATAAAACCATCTAAATTGGAAGGCATGACAAATAAAGAATTCGATATCATTTATTTTGTGTTCTAACTTTGAATTGAAGTTACAAACAAAAATTCTGTAAAAGGGAGATCCTTCAAAAGCAAGAAAGGCAATTCATATAGAGAAAATTTCAGACTCGGTTTTATTGAGCCTGTTCATGAGTAGTAATTTAAGATGCAACACTACTCACGCCCCCTAGCACCGGCTTAGGCGGTATTCAATTTTCAAAACTAAAAGTGTTGAAATTCATGATCTCGAAGGACCAGAAAGTATAACAACACTGAGAATAACACACACCTTGTAAGTTTTGAGACATCTGTATAGATTTTTGTGGACCGAATTGATAAGGCAATGTCAGCAATGGTCATATGGTAATCTTTAAGAAGATTGAACTGACAAATATGAACAACAAGTTTATATGTTAAATAAACGAAACTTTTCTCGAATACTAATATTCGATTTTTAAACAAAAGTGTTTAAAACAGAACGTTTTCACAACAGACAAACTGATTATCAGACAATCTTACCGCCATATCCAGTTGCGCACGCAAATATCACCCAGGCGACGGCCATGCCCCAGCCAATACGATTAGTTGCATTATAGAACGCCGATTCCCCCTCGCTCATATTGTAAAGTCCGTCCGACGTGTAAGGTCCATACACGACCAAAAGGCCAATGGCCGTCGCCACAGCCCAGCCTAGCATGACCACCAGCTGCAATACAACATCACTCATTAATATGTAGATCATTTGCAATCTCGATGACATCTCGGCTCATTTTCATTTACCCATTTAAAAGTGTAAGTTGGATAGGAATATATCTATGAAACATTTTAATATTTTAACAATGTGTAACATTGATCATTTGCTAATGGCACTTGCCTGGCTTTTATAACGATGTTTCTTCATTTTCAGATATACATAATAGATCAGAGAATAAGATTGTATCTGTAAATATAAACCACTTATTCTTGACTCTGATTACAATCTTTATTAAAACACTATTCAAGAATGTGGTGATATGTATATATAAATTGGATCCAAATCTGATGCGTTTGACACTTAGAAAATATTTCTTTTTAGTTTTAGAATCGGAACAGATAGGTTTAAGTTTGAATCACAGACATCCCTTTAGTTTTCCAGTAAATGAGATAACAATTAAATGAAATAGCAATATTGTTGACTCTGTCAAAAATGAGCATACACTGCATGATTTTCTGTTTGAATAAAACAGATACATACGGTATGAAATAGTGGTAAGAAAACAAATACTTTCAAACTATCGCGTTATATTTCTATTACTGAATAATCAAATTGTCTAGTTCTTTCTAGCCTACGTAATCTGTTTGGACATGATCAGAGAGTAAATCGGCTACTTATCAAACTCTTATCTAAATTACACTCAAAGTAATCCAACTTTAAAAACAACACAGAGTAATGTTGTGATTTTTATTGCAATTCGTTAAGAATTCATTCCACTGAAAATACAATAAAACCTGTTTAAAGCAACCATTAAATTGTGACGTATGTCTGATCTGGTAGACGGATTTGTCGCCTAAAGCAGCAGGAAATAAAGCAAAAAGCTCGTAAGAGAGCACTCTGTATTTCTTCTCTTTTGCAGCTAGAAATCACCAGTCTTTAGCTATATCCATGTTTCCTAATAAAATGGTCTCTCAATGCAGGTTTGACGGTACGGTAAAATCCTAACCTTGTTGAGCCTGACTTTGCAGTTGGTCTTGTAGAGAATGTAGCCCACCAAGATACCAATGACATATGGCCCTATCCTTGTGTACGGCTTGATGTAGATAGTGTCAAACCATCCGTGATCCGGATCATTCCCCCTCGGCCTGTTGTTGCATATAAGATGAGAATAAAATCCAATATTACAAATAACTTCTATTTACACACAAGTGCAATATATATGATGTCAGAGTAGTTATCCCGAAATCGGTTAAATCGAACTTATGTTTCATTCGGTTATTATAACTTAACTTAAAACATAGGTTTTAGCTTCGTGGTAACATACTTGTGTCGAAGTTGTAAATACTGAATGTGTTATAGTACTATTTACATTCCAATATTAAGATTACATTGTAGAACGTAATATATTTATGCTTTTTAAGCTTTATGCTTTATGATCTATATTAGAAAATATGTTTGATACGGCTATCTTTAGATGAGTAGATATAGTGTTACAGGTTTTAATGGATGCTCTCATGATAGCTATATGCGATAACTCACGAGTCCAGCTTCTGCGCGGCTGAGAAGTTGTAGTGTTTTGATATCACGCCTGTCGTAATTAGGTTGGTTAAGATAAGGGCAAGGCAAACTACGCCTCCGGCTATCTTTGAACTGCAAAGCGAAATATAATATAGGCAACGTCACGCGAAAGGGGGCACTCGGACATATAAAAAAAAACGCTGACTCAGCTCTTTTTCAGCGCTATTATTCCATTACTTAGTCACGAAATTTACCATTTGTATTCATTTGAAGGTAGAATTGGATGTCTTCTAAGATGGCAAACAGTGCAGACTCTGACCAGCCGCCACATCAGTGACGTTGCGGGTGGTCTGGGGCTACAATGTTTGCTATGTCCGAGTGCCCCTTTTCGCGTGACGTGGCCCAATTATTGTCAACAAAAACCTATTTTGTATGTGTGCGACCCACCAATCTAATAGATGCATGTTTTAGAGGTAAACATAGTTTAAGGTAATACACAAACTATTTATTACATTATGATCCACAAATATTGTACAAAAAGGGGTTAATATTTATTAATTAATTAATTAATTAATCTTAACAATATGGAGGTTATAGTTTCACGTATCTATTAAACCACAGCCCGACAATATTAGATATGTATGGGTATAGATCTAGTTCTACGAATTCATTAAACAACAACTTACAAATCTTGAACATATGAAGAGTATAGTTCTACGTATTTATCAAACTACAATCCGCCAAACGTAGGGTTGTATGTTTCGTACATGACAGTTTTCTCGATTCTGTTAATGATATAACTAATAAGAGCCGTTTAAGTTGTCAAGTGTTTTCGTAGGTTGTTATTGCTCGGTAACAAACGTTTGGGTATATTAATAATAGTTGACGTTCCTACCACTCTGACAGTGTGATTCTTACTAAAACAGGGGAATCAACATCAGAGGACTGATGACGTAGAACTGCATGTCGTTAGCGAGGTACCAGCTCCAGCCCATACACTGAAAGCATAATTGAAACGTGCGCTTCATGACATGACAAACCACTTTATGAATATGGTTCTTACTAGAACAGGGGAATCAACATCAGAGGACTGATGACGTAGAACTGCATGTCGTTGGCGAGGTACCAGCTCCATAACATACACTGAAGCATAATTGAAATTTGTTATGAAACAATATACTTTGAGATATTGCAACTAATGTAGATACCGACAAGTACGTTTCAAAAGACGTATTTAGTCAAAGGCGTACTGACTATGGGCTGTCAGATAGGTAGAAAAACAAATCGGCCGCGTCATTCGAAAATGAATTGCCAACATATAACGGCGTCTGATCAGGTCATATAATGTTTTGCGACCGTCAGAAACAACACAATTGTAATTTCGTTTGCAAACAGATCAGACCCTGACCAGACGCTTTATCAGAGACGCGGCGGGTGGTCTTGGTCAACGCTGTTGGCAATGTTTAAGTGCCCCTTTTCGCATTACGTGGTTCAGATATAGTACACATTCTGCAAAAACAAGTCGAAGAAGCATATACCATTGCAAGTAAATTGTCGAAATAGTACATTTTGATCGGCAAACATGTAGCCCCTTATCATATAGTAAGAATAATACAGAACCGGAAAAACACGTAATGACTGAAAACGTACCGTTTCATCGATATATTATCTTCGACTCGACATATTATCTATGATCAAAATAGTACTTAATGATCGAAATAAGTATAGCATTTTATTATCACAATAGCACTTTATGATCGAAACAGTACTTAAGAATCGAAATACGTGAACCAGCAGGGTATCAAAAAAGGACCGAAACAGTAGTTAAAGATTAACATATTTGAACCACTTTATGATCAAAATAAAACCTTATGAAGGTAATAGTACATAGTGATCGAAATACGAATCGTATCATTTGATCAAAATACATGTACCAACATATGATCGAAACAGTACATAAATATCAAAATACGGGTAGCAACATTTTATAAAAAATACCAATGATTAAAGATCGAAATACGTGAAACACTCTGTGATCAAAATATGACCTTATGGTCAAAATTGAACTTTCGAAACAGCTCGTGTGATCAACATATTACGCTTTTGGTCAAAAACGAACCTTGTTATCGAAATAATACACTATAAAATGTTTACAATGGCCCCTTAAATAAGAGACACAGTGATTTTGAAAGATTAGGTACACTGCACGAAGCAGTCAATTGTCTAAACGAGCACTAATGCGTGATCACTGTAGATATATTTTACTCTACCTGTCCATTTTCTTTATCGTCCACGAGATTGTTGATGTAGAGCAGGTTGCGCCACCAGGTCTTCTCGCACTCGTCGCTTCTCTCGAAACCGTTTGGGTTCCACAGGGGACCGTCTCCCCAGTAGCCAGACAGCGGCACGTACACCATCAAAACAAGCATGTAGGGCGGGGTCAGTCTGAAGGCGAGCATAGTATTTAAAAACAAAATACCATCCACACACTCGTTCATGGTATAATATGATTGATTAACGCTTGCTCAACATACTCGCGTTTTAGCGCCTCTATAACAGATGACTTTTGAACTCATTGTAGGATTGACCCGTAACAATATATAGTTCAAAATATTTGTATTCCCTTTTGCTAAGATTTTATATAACTTTGCATCATATGGTTTCCTTGTTGAAAGATCTAAAGAAGCCTGTAGAAACCAATTACGGCATAATTATATTATATGTAATAAAATGTTCAAAACAAATACCATAAAAGGACTTATAGTATCAGTGTTCGTAAACTTTGCATTCCGATTAAATTACTTAACTTTTTCGTTTGAACGGAACAGAATAACGTTCCTATTGTAGTAGAGTTATTTACCTCCAGAAGCGATGAAAGTAATAGAGGAACCAGTTCACCTTCTTGTGTCCTCCTTTTCTCTTCATCTCCTTAAGAGTCAGGAAGGCGACCAGCAGGCCGCTGTATGAGAACGAAAGTATTTAGAGAACGCTAAAAACTGCTGGCACTATAGATATAGAACGACATATTTTTAATTGTAGACGAAACTGAATATTTTTAATTGAAGACGAACCTGAATAAAATAGGCATAACGAAGCGAATGTACGCGATACAAACTACATGTGTCAAATCCCACATAGTGCGCTTTATACACAGCGGATTGCTACGTATAAAGCGCATCGTAAGGGGTTTGGTAGTATTGAATCAAGTCGTATGCCATATTTTAACTGCACGTGAAACAAAACAAAAAAGGTTAGATTCTCCACTTAGAAAATTGCAGTACTGTTAAGGGGACACTCAAACTATCTTTTTGCCAGCATATTGTGTTTGATTAATTTAACATGCTATTAATTTATCTATTACATGGCTTACTATCATGTCCGCTACAATTTGGAAGGGTGTAGGCCCTGATAGGATGGCTAGTCAACGACGTGCCGGCTTATCTGTGTCTACACATTTTGCAATGTCGAATTGTCCCTTAGCTCATGACGTCGGCTTTATTTCAAAGTTATGCTACATTATTTTGTCGGTGTTAAAATATACCTCAAAACGAAGAACGTATCCACTGACACGGAGGCATTTGCTATGGCTTGGAACGGCCATCTTTTAATCATCTTTGCAATCCAAGTATTATAGTTGTCTGAAAAATAAGTACTCATTCGTTAAAATGATACTACTTGTTTCGCATATCATCGAAAATGGATAAGATTTAAAGGGGTTTTCTAAGATTCTCTTATTGTATAGCAAAATGGTTACATTACCATTTCTTTAATATGAAGTTTAATAAATATCTACGTTTAACAGTATATGAGTATCAGTGTCTTACGTTCTTACTGGGTGTAAATAAATTAATCAATTACGGCTTCAATCTTAAATACGCACTTTTGCATGTACACTGCGGTAACTGATAAAGTTTAAATCGGAACCGTTTCGAAGACAAGTCGATCGGCCTAAACGTATGGCGTACAAACCGGTTCAAATCTCACACACACCGTATGGAACGACAATGAATCGCATCGTGTGGTTTCTGAAAGTTTGAACTGATTCAATCCCAATACTTAAAGACATCAGACCAGTATGTAGTATAATTATGACACCTTTGCCAAGTTTGTAAGTGGATAGCAAGCTTTCCTTATGCAGTCTGTTGTTATGCCAAAGTGCTTTGTCACAAGCCTAGCTATAATCCTTTTATGCTATTAAAATCCGTGCTTGCAGCAGTAAACCGATACATGCCTCTCATGGTTTCTCCATTCAAATCACAGTATTTACATGCAGAGTGGACTAAAGTGTTATAATTGCTATAAAGGTCTGATCACTGGTCTGATGTGTCTTTAACCGTAACAGAACCTGAGCTGATCGTAGCGAAAACTGTAAAAGCGTCGATTTTATTAGTTTCAGTACTATTGTTTCATAAGGCTAGGCAATATTTTGCTGTTTACGTCTGTCAATTGCTTGTTTACACCTTTACGTCGCTTCGACAGTAATTTAGTCACTACGAAAATACGATCATCCTTCTAGTTACTGTCGGATGAAGAGCAAATGAACCTGCTAGTGCTCTATTAAAAACATAGACAGGAAGCTGGACATCGACCTTCTGCAAGTTTGCAAAAACATGGCTATGGCAGGACATCGGTAGGAGCAAGTTATAATTACTAAATATGACTATAAACAGTGACGGAGCCAACCCTCCATGTGGTCACTTACTGATGCCGATAACTCACACTCATGTGTATTTTATGAATAGGGGCATTTAGATGGCATAACGACTGAATTTTATAATAAGGAACTGGTGAATTATTTACAGCTGTTATCGTCTGATAAATTATGTTTCAGAAGTCGGATGCGTTGTAAATCACGAGGACTTTAGCCCGAGTGGTTTCAATACACGCATATGAAAGACAATCCATGATTTATCAAACGATTAACAACGGTAATGGAATTATGATTTCGATTCTAACTAACAAAAGCGGTAGTTTTAGCGTGAAAGGTCGCAAGAGCAGTTCATTTCGTAAAGTAAATACTAAAATTATTCGGTCAGAATGACGTCATTAACATGTAATGTGTCGTCATTTGTCCAACCGTTAATAATTGCACAATAAAGAACGCTAACTTTGTTCTTTGATTAAAGTGACGAAGTCGTGTATCATGTAAGAATACGTTGTTTAATCGTTTACTCCACATGCTATGTTAGAATCATTCACAATGAAGGTATTGATTCTACAACATTGCCGCCAAAAGGCGCTTCTGTGGAGTATGATTTAATCCATTACTTTAGCTATAGTCCAACATGTACAGAGCTAATGCTGACCTGGGGCCTGGCCTTGGAACGTGAGTGTGTGTCCTAGAATCACCCACGCCATGCTAATGAACCGAATGCCGTTGACGGCGGTGAGAGTTCCGGCTGGCTGCTTGGTGTCCAGTATCTTTGATCCGTTGGTGTACATAGAGAAAGAGAGCAGCAGTCGGCCTAAAATACCTGCAAAGTGAGTGTAAGCTTTGTAAAGAAAGAAGCAATGTAAAGAAAGAAGCAAAACAAAATAAGCCACAATTTATTTTTCCAGTTTTGTAATCTTATACTTCATCTTACTCGATTGGAAACAAAGAACAGGCATACCTCTGATCGGTTGCTGTCACCTAGTGTACTGTTCATCGTACGTTACATACAAAACTGCTCAATATCCTACAATTCTTTTAAAACAATTCATAAAAGGCATGTTCCTCTTGCTCAGAATTTTATATTTGTCATCAAATTCGCTCTTTGTGGAAAAGTCTTAAAATAGCTTGTTGAGGAATGGGTTAGACGAGTATCCAATTACCAGGCTTGTAGGCTACTGCTGTCTCCTCCCCCGGGTTTTCTCGGACTGTCACCAGGGCAACCTTCTTGATGTCTGAGGCATGATGGGAGAGGGTGTTGGTCTGGGTTGCAGACTGGCTCATGTCTCCCCCGGGCAGCAGGGGGCTTGTCTCGCTGAAGCCCGATGAGTCGCTGGAGGTGGACTCTGAGGCCAGCTTGCCTTTCTCCACCCCGTCAAGGGCGGTGTTCTCATAGAGTGGGTTTCCAATCTTTAGGGGTAAAATAGAGGATATTTATTGCATAAGTTGTCATAAGCGGGTATTTATCAAACGAGGTTTCCTAATGTTTATATAAAAGAGCCTTGGTGAATTCTAATCGATTTTAGAAAACACATTGATAGTTTTTGTTATTGAATAATCATGAATTCTAAATTCTATACATGTTATAAATAACAATGTTAGCGCTAAATACATAAAACTTCCTATAAATTGCGGTCATTTTGACGCGATATATAAGGGCGTTACTTACATTGATTTATCACATAAATTGGCTTCCGGGAGTGACATAAAGCAGTGACATAAATATTATTTGTAATTAGATACATAAATAAAACTTGAAACCGGTCAATAAACACGCTCAAACGCATAGCGAGGTACTATCTGCTGACGTTACCTAAGGCATTGTTGTATTCAGGGCTTTGTTATGATGTCACATTCTTATTCCCGCTTTTTACAGCAAACACTACAAACAAGAGACATTTTGTTTTGTATGTATAACGGTGAGGTTTTCTAAAACATCCGTTTTATGTGATAAATAGAATCTTACATTCGTGCTTATTCAATATCAGTTTTTTGAAACTCGTTGACTAAATACATATGACACTCACCAAGGCTCGTGTCATATATTTTTAGTCAACTTTTTTCTTGAAAATGATGTTATAAAGAAAATATTGCTTCCTTACTATGTTTTATGTTTGATTGAAAAAATGCATTTTGCAGATAATTGAGACTAAATAAGTTTGAATTGTATAGAGTGTGCATATTTTACAAATGTTGACTTTATCTGATTTGATTGTATCTAGTCATTACTTCCTATAATCATGATTATGATTTTACTGTGTTCACACCTATGTTATTTGAGTGCCTTATCTGATAGATCCATACCCTAGTTGTCAAAAGTTCCAGCCTGAGATGATAGGTCACAACTTCTTGTGTAATTATTTTTTTTGTATTAACTTATCTTTTGTTTAGTATGTATAACGGTGAAGTTTTCTAAAATTCGGTCTTATGTGATAAATAGAACGTTACACTCGTGTTTATTCAATATCATTTTTATGAATATCGTTGACTAAATAGATATGACACTCACCGAGGCTAGTGTAATATGGAATTTAGTCAACTCGTTTCATAAAAATGATGTTATAAAGACAATGTTGCTTTCTTACTATATTTTTGATTGCAACATAAGCATTTTGCAGATAATTGAGACTAAATAAGTTTGAATTGTAGACAGTGTGCATATTTTACAAATGTTGACTATCTGATTTGATTTTATCTAATAATTACTTCATATAACTATGTCTATCATTTTACTGTGTTCACACCTATGTTGTTTGAGTGCCTTATCTGATAGATCCATATCCTAGTTGTCAAAGTTTCCAGCCTGAGATGATATGTCACAACTTCTTGTGTAATTAATTTTTTTGTATTAACTTGTTTTAAATGCTGACTATAGAGAAGGTTAGTCAGAATACGGTTATCCGTGAACAATGTCAGACGTTGGAGATCCATATAAGGAAGAGATAAGTTGTGTGTACATTTTAGTTTGTGGTGTTCCACTAGTTTATTATTCAAGCTTAGGAGTAAACTACCATTTTTTGTAGAAACTGGGCAACAACCAAAAGGGTTAGAGATTATTTTTAGGCTTCGAGTCTGAGAATAGGTTAATGAATACAAGGCCAGAGATCAGTGTCTAGGGCGATGTAGTTCATTGATTTTCAAGTGTTCTTGTTTTCCACCTGTATAAAAATGTATGAGTTGTATATTGGTCGGGTAAAACAGAGCGCCGCTGCCGTGGGATTTCTAACCATACGACAGTTCAAACAGTGTAGACCTATACCAGCTGCCATGTTGAAAATTATGCATCTAGCTACAGTGCAAACTAGTCCGAACGGTGTAGAACAAAATAGTAATGAGTTTGGCCAGTTTCAAACAGTGAAGACCAAGACCAGAAGCAACGTCAGAGACGTGGCGTCTGATCTCGATTTACACTGTTTGAACTGTATCATGGTTGGAAATCGTACAGCGGGGCTCAAATACACTTTTTTGTTTTATAGGGACAATCTCTCCAACAACTTTGGCACTAACCCCTTTCTTGGTATCCTGTCTTGGCCTCGGGACTGGTTTGTTCAGGAAAAGCACGATAAGAAAGTCATACACTGTGGCCATAATCATCACGGCGACAAACAAGAAACACACGACCCTTTGAAAAATAAATAAAATTACTGAGCAATTTCCAAACTTAAAACATGTCCCTTAGCATTGTAGACATAGACCAGCTACCACGTCTTCGGAATCGCGACTGATCAGGGTCTACACTATTTGCTACTTATCAGCTTCAAACATGGTATGTCCCCTATTACTCGAAACGATGTCTGTAACGATCAGGAGTTCCATTTTTCTATACCCACACACTTGAAGGTTCATTTCGAGGCATTAACCCTTTCGGTGCCATATGTAAAATTCTCGGTTGTTACTGGATTTGACTCGAATATTGTCAATAAACATAAAAGTGAAGTCCCTGTTCAGAATCCGCCCTCTAAGTCAGCGCCTGATATTAGACTGCACTGATTGCAATTGTTATTTGAGTGGTCGATGGTGGTTAAAGGGTTAAGAAGGAACTATGTAAAAATAGGAGCTATATGTTCTGGGTCTATACTGCTTTTCTTCATAACACCACCTTTGTTCACGTTTAACTTCACAAAATTATGTAATCTTAACGTTTATCAATAAAAACGCTGTACGAGAGTAGTTAAACTTAAGTCTTTTCTCCACAAAAGCGCCTGTTAATGGTTCTGTTTCTGATGGCTTTTAGACCAATGTAGAAAATGAAGAATTTGCTCGTAACGAGGAAATGCCCCATTTCTTAAAAAAAATTCAATAAAATAAAAACAAACTTTTTCTTTTGCCTAGATTTTTATATTTTTTAACAGATTATTTCCTTGTGGATAAGTCAAAAAAGGTTTGTAGAGTAAACGGTCATATGTTCAATTGAGCAATGGTTGTAAGAGCATATTACGTGACAATGATCGCTTTGTCGCTGAGGCTACGGTCAGTTTCTTGACATGTGACACTCCGGGTAGTCAAGGTTCCCGCTGGTAGCTGTAGAAATGGCACCACTGTAAACATAAAGAGTTTCTTGGTTCACAAAACATTTTGTAAACAATCAATTACGGAAAATGTAATTGAAATAATTTTAAAGAATTATTAGTTTTTTATCAAGTATTTTTTTCGATTGCTTTGCGTATATGTAACTTGTCATTTTCGCCATCTTGAATACATGTTTTATTTGTTGCTTACCGATCCATCATTTTGACTGTGTGACTTAAGCCAGTCAATGTTGAAAAAACACAAGAACCCCAAACTCAACGCTAATATTGTGATTTTGCTTCAAAGATACGTAAATTACATTTTTTCAAATAGACATTAAATCTTGTATTAAACGACCGTTCAAATCAGCTATATTCAAAACAGGCTACCGTTAAATGCAGAACGTAAGAAAACGCAGAAAAGTCATTCGAGTGCTTTCTGTTTTATGCTGTACTCCCACTGCCCCGTATCTCTATCCGACCCCGGAGTATGGAGAAACAGCAAGTATCTAACAAACATACAAGCTTTATCCGTTGCCCATCCTACTGAAAAGTATGCCCAAATTATCCATCTAGTTCCCTCCCGTTTGCTCCGTACAGTCGTCTAGTTGATTCCGTTTCACGTAAGTTTGCACCGATGTCTGCTCATTCGATAGGCGACTTGTGTCGATATTGCAAACGAGTGAAGTCCCAGATCAACGCCGTCTTAGAAGGCGGCGTCTGATCAGGGACTTCACTTTTTGGCAACGAAATTTATTTACAAATATTAGTGTTTCCGAAAATAATCAAAGTTTATTCATTTTTTTCTGTTTTTTTATTTCGTTAAAATGTTTTATCCCAAATCAGTTACAAGTTAAATTTGGCGGCTAAAGGGTTAGTATAGAATAAAGGGTTTAAGGTGTATTTACGTGCAGTTGCCACCGCTTTCATCTCAGCAGCGCTGCACGTGTCAGGAAAACACATGCCAACCGTGACTTGCCGTGTTAGAAGAAGCTGGAAAACAACAAAATATATCCTTTGAAAGACCGACAATTGTCGTCTGCGATACGTTCGTCTGCACTCTTTTTGTCGTCTGCTCATATTTATACATATTTAACTTTTTTTGGTAAAACAAGTACACTTTGGGTGTCAAACAGCTTGGAACATGATCAGATGCCGAGTTACTCGGCGTCTGATCATGATCCAAG
>JAULCE010727078.1:0-15431 GCA_032359355.1 Macoma nasuta | reverse complement strand
TAGTATTATTTATTAAGGTGTCATCTCTGGCTTAGTATTCTTACTCAGGGGTCATCTGGCTTAGTATTATTTATTAAGGGGTCATCTGGCTTAGTATTATTTATTAAGGTGTCATCTCTGGCTTAGTATTTTTACTCAGGGGTCTTATGGCTTGGTATTATCTATTCTGGGGTCATCTGGCTTAGTATTATTCATTCTGGGGTCATCTGGCTTAATATTGTATATTTAGTTGTCATTTCTGGCTTAGTATTCTTACTCAGGGGTCATCTGACTTAGTATTATTTATTATGGGGTCATCTGGCTTAGTATTATTTATTTAGGTGTCATCTCTGGCTTAGTATTCTTACTCAGGGTCATCTGGCTTAGTATTGTTTTTTCTGGGGTCATCTGGCTTGGTAATATTTATTTAGGTGTCATCTCTGGCTTAGTATTCTTACTCAGGGATCATCTGGCTTAGTATAATTTATTCTGGGGTCATCTTGCTTAGTATTATTTATTCAGGGGTCATCTGGCTTAGTATTATTTTTCAGGGGTCATCTGGCTTAGTATTATTTATACTGGGGTCATCTGGCTTAGTATTATTTATTCAGGGGTCATCTGGCTTAGTATTGTTTATTTTGGGGTCATTTCTGGCTTAGTATTATTGATTCTGGGATCATCTGGCTAGTATTATTCATTCAGAGGTCATCTGGCTTAGCATTATATACTTGTATATATACAGCATCATCTGGCTTAGTAAGTTAGTATTTTTTATTCAGGGGTAATATGGTCATCAGAAGAGAGAGAGAGTCATATTCAAACATAAACCTCTCTATTGATTACTTTTCAAAACCAAACGTGCAGTAGCAACGTACCCCATTTGATACTTATAGATACATTCTACCATGTGTATTAATCAGTTTTAATAATATAAGACAACACTATATCATATTATAATTTCAAGATATAAACAGATTAAAATGTAAGAAATTAATCAATGTGTTCAATTACACACAATCTTAAGTAAAAATTACTTTATCGATTCGCCAAAACGTGGCTACAGAGGAGTTTATTTTCAAATGATTCTACAGCATTTCCAACAAAGAAGCATACGTCAAGACATTCGCGAGTGCATTAACATGGCGTTATTCAAAAGCTACACACATATACACACTTTTCTCTAACGCTAATTTATATATACAACCATGAATAAAACAGAAAGCTAATGAAAACAATAGAGCATTACAATTTGGTTTTCCTTGTACTTTTCACTGTAACTTTTCTTCATTAAATATTTTAGATAAACTGTATACTGTACATTGTTAAATCGTTAGTAATCTTGCTTCAGGACTAGAAGAACTGGTATAAAAGTCATAGTTAGCAATCTGCCTGACCGTTGTAGATATCGTTTCCCTTATGTCTCCATATGCTCACCCTCTTTATTTGATGAATAGCTTGGAGATGACCGGTGAGTTGGCAGCTTCTTTGTGTAACATCGTTTGTAAGATTTACAGTCTCAAAGCTAACGTACATGGAACATAAATGGTATACTTGTGATGAAACTGTACGTCTTTAGATAGGTATAGTCTCGTAAATACGTATCATTATGGGTACATATAGAAACGTGACGTCCCCTGCTCTTGAGTTTATGATCCCGATGCCCCAACCATTGAAATATATATCATGTTTAAGCAAATAAGCTGCCTCTCTCACCGGTAATTGTTCATCAGCTCTATCAAATAGATTAACGGTATTTTTTTTATCTTAATGCTACCTTATCAAGCAACACTTGCCGGCGAGCTCAGAGGCCGGGTTATAAGCAGACCACCTACAAAGAGGATAGACCACAGACAACTCGCCATATCGTATGCCTCATTCACGGTTTAAAAGGTCGTAAATCTTCAGCAATGGTTTTATTTACATCCTGGCTTGAAAGACTAGTTTTATCGCTGCTCCATTTCCATCATATGCAGTTTTTTCTAAATTATTGTCTATTTCTGATTTATCTAATGAGTTTTCTACAGGACTTTATTTCTAAATGTATATTTTAAAGGTTAAACAGTTTAAATGACACTGGACTAATTCTCTAACATACTATTAATATTTGACTATTGCATCTGCATTTCCAAAAATCTATGATACCAAGTTGCACTCTTCATACATCAATTTCCATACAAGTAATTTTTCAACGTGATTTATCTAAGATTGAAACTATGTGCCCATCAGTTGAAATGTTAATAAAATCGGTAACATTACATGCAGGATGATCGGGAGTCATTACACAGTAAGGCCTGCAAAAGGCTTTAACATCCATGTAAAACAATGCCATTTATTATCTTAACGTCCAAAACCTTTCACTTTATCTGGAGATATAATATTGGCATACAGTAAACCCTCTTTGAATCGGACACTGTATAAACCTGAAATATGACCAAACCGTTTTTTAGGACTGGTTACAGCATAATGTAGGCAAAAAGTAATGCAGAAAACTCTTATAGGTGATTTCTGTATTACTTTCAGCCACCATTCAGCAGACACCTGCATTTACAACATATCAGTTTTGTTAAAAAGTGTCCAGTTTAGAGAGGTGTTACTGTAACTGGTATCTATTGCTTCTCAAAGGAACCAAACCTTGCTTACCACTGAACTAAAGCAATTATCATACACTGCATATATCGCATCGATATTAAATAATTGTTGCTGAAACTTAAGCTAATAAAACAGTTTTTTTATATAATAAAAACCTAAAAGAACAGTTGTAATAAAGTGTACATAAAATAATACACGTACGAACATATATTACGTGCACATTTCAGAATATCAAATGGCCGCCTTTATAAAATAGACATAAGTATTTCATTGGCATAGATCTAACTTCCTTTGAATGTTCGCTCAATTGTGTACCAAGATAAATAGAACGTTCTTGGTCTCTAGTATGAGGTTTAGGAACAGCTTTTTTCTAAAGGGTAGAATTCGCAATAGCTTTTTAACGTTGTGTACCTAGTTAAAATTTCAATTTTAAATTTGCTCATAACTTTATTGTCACCTTTATCAAATTTAGAATGTAAGAGAAACTAGCATCTAAGATAGAAGTGAGCTCATTTTCAGGTTGAATATTTATACAAACCGACCCATCATATTCTTTCGGCACCGGAAGTTCATTGCTATCATATGCGTTCTAAATATTTGATTGATTACTATGTGTCGACATGCTCGTTGTGACACAAACATCAATTGTTAACACATTAATTGCTAAATTGTGGAATATAACAGATTTTCAGATTAGTGTTTTGTTGCAAATGATAAATGATTATGCCCATATACATTATTTGCGTTAGAGTTCCGTTAGAGCTGAACAAGTCAACAACACTAATTGTGAGCACGTTTTGGTTAACAGTTAACACACAATTTCGTGTATCATCTGATGATTCCTTAAGAATGGTCGGAGAGTGTGTTCAACACAAGGCCTGTGCCAGATTCGGAGGGATTAAGCCGAAATAATGCGTCAATAATTGATCACAGTGGTCAAAAGTGTAGAAACTGGTCGGACTGCAGTTATTGACTCTTCACAGTCTTAAGATCCTTGGTATTTGATATTGATCAACAAGACGACACATTTTACAGTGATTATTTATTTATCTAGTGACGTTGCAATGCATAGGTGTCAGTAAAAACCAAATATTTAAGAACCCGTACCGTGCTTATCTTGGCAAATTCAAAAATAATAATTGGTACATGCTGAGATATATTTATTTGTCTGTTTATTCGGTTAAGGAAGATGGATATCTAAAAAGTTTTCTGGTATTCATTTGCTCACACGCATTACCTTGTTTGAACATGTGTTCACCCGTTTGAATACATCTTTATACTTATTTCGATGACAGTAACTGTTGAATAAAAGACGTGTCTCCTTGACATGTCATCAAATAAATTTCATAAGGTAAAGTTTCTTCAACTGAGCTTGGCGTGTCACAAAATTAAGTTCTTATCCTTGTTAAAACACCGATTTGCCATCTAAGTCATATGTTTCCGAACGTGATAGAAATGGTTGATTAAACCCAATATAAACTTGCACATGAAACGTTACTACATGGCGAAGCTTTATAAATCTGTCCACAGGCGTGATTCTTTCAAAATGATAAAAACATAAAATTGATTTAGCATATTTTGCTGTTTTACGATGAGAATATACAATATACATAATAAAGTATGTATTGCCCGTTTTACGCAACAAAAGTCCTTAAATATCTTTGCAAGATTTGTGAATTCAAAGCGTTAATTCTTTCTTCACTGATGCAACTGAACAATGTCAACGAGCTGTTAGTAATGAAACAGCTTAACACATTTTAGACTCAGATAAGTCACTGTGTTGAAACTAAGACGTTGGCTTTTAGATAAGTGTAATTGAAGAACGGGACATCATGTGACAGGTAAATAAGCCAAAGGTGCAGGACCCTAGTAGCCGCATCGGCGACCTAACGTTCATCTGAGTCTACACATTTTGCATAAAAGTTAGAAATAATTTAATCATACGGACAATGTCCAAACCGCATTGATTATATTGCAGTTATTTCAACATTCTACTTCTATTTTGAAATGGGTGTAATCAATATAGTACTTTACAGCAATTTAAGAACATCTGGCTGTTTTGTTCTTTCTGATGAGGTATACCAAATGGTTGGGTGTTATATCGATTTTCATGTCTAATTATCAAGCTGGGGGAAACATTTACGCACGTATGCGTAACGCCACTTAAATTGCTCTAAAGTTGTATATCAATTATGATATAATGTACATGTATGTCTCGACTATTAGCACATACTTTTCGACCGCGTGTGCGTGTCTTTCATTTAGCGTATTGATAGCGACATGTACACCAAGTAATTGTTAACGCAATAGTTTCCCAATCGGGAAGTCCGCATTCGAACTATGCAAGCAATTTAGACCTAGACCACTCAAGACATTTGCAATGCAGTCACTGAACGCACTCTTATTTATCAACCCTTGTGATAAATATTGTTATGTTCTGTATTGTGGTAGAAGCCAGTAAGCCAGTTTGAAATGGGTTGGTGAATTCAAGTTTGATTTATTAGCTTATAAGCCTATATCATATACATAATTGACAATATTTTGCAGGTATCCAACGGTACTCACATATAACTTAGCCGGTGACCATATAATTATATTTACTTTATTTTCACCAAGGGCAATAAATTTGAAAATAGTTGAACATGTGGACTACTTGTTGAATGTATCACTGAAGGGTAGCCTGTGTGTCAAGACTCGAAACATATCGGCAAAATATATTTTAAGTGGAAATTTGGAAACAACAGATAATGGATAGTCTGGAATAAGATGACTCAAGACACCCAAGTATAGGCATCATAAACATAATTTAATTGTTTTATGATTACAGTTATACGTGAGTATTGCCGTAAACTTATAACACTTTTCTTTGTTTCCTAAAACAGAGCTTAATTAGATAATTATTCAAGATTATTTCTTTATGGTTATTTAATGCTTGAGTTGTTTGTTTTGTATCGGAATTGACCAAAGCTAGATTATTTAGATTTTACTCATTTGTGGGTTAGACTGCATTATGACGAGTCTTCATGAAATAATCTGAGCGGAACGTAACGTAGTGAAGCCAGTTTATTTCATGAAGACTCGTTATTGGCAGTCTAACCGATTTAAAGCGTTATATCGCATTTTGAGATAAGCATGCATTAATCATGTTTAACTGTAAATAAGCACAGCTCAGACAAGGAATTTGCCCCATACAGTCAGGAATACGTTTTTCTTTACCAATTAAACTAAAATACGCAAACAAATTGAACATAACGTGCCATACAATGTATATAATTTTTACATTCTGAGTGTCAAACAGTATGAAGCCGTTATGTCTAGTTACTCGGCGACATATCTGGTTCCAACCCGTCAGAAAAGATAATTAATATTCAGTCATTTCGTTTCTAACGAGTTTCTGGTCTGTTTCTACACTGCATTACCCCGAATATACATGTTTGTATGTCATGGTTCATGTCACATGATAAATGAATCTTCTTGATAAAAATGGTCTATTGAATGTTGAAAACCCAAATAAAATAGTACTTCATTTTTGTTCACAGTGTAGAGATAAATCCGTTTTGTCATAAGGCGTTTGACCAGGATCTTCACTGTTGGCAGGGGAAGCCATGTAAAACCATGTAAAACCAATATAGTAGATGGGTCTACCCAAACAACTATTTCTGCCATAAACACCGCTAGGCTTAATCCTTTCCCTAATGAACATTCATGCCAGACTCCGTCCAACATGAATATGTAATTTACTTAACTTTTATATAGGCTCTTAAAACAAGGAGTTGTATTGCTCAAACCATTAATGCAATATTTAGACCTTTCATATTCAACAAGAAAACGGAGTAACCCATATCAAACAACTGCTACGAGAACTGACTGATCAGGCTCTACTCGGTTTGCAAAGTCATTTAAATGCGTTTCTAATAAGGAAATGGTTAAGTCGAAAAATCACACGGTAAAGTTTGAGTTCATTCAGTTTAGTTGGTAAGGAAAAACGTGTTCCCCACTGTTTGCGGCAAATCCCTTGGCTGAGGCGTGCCTATTTACAGTTAAACATTATTTTCTTCACTGGTGCTTCACAGCCCGTCGAAAAGGAAACGCTGAAAACAGAGTTCTGTTTGGCCAACGACATCAACTTTTTTCATATCTGCGGTTTAAGACTGTATTTGATTGCACTGCTTCAGACCTCGTTTCAGAAGGAGAATTGATTACGCCATCATGAGTTACTTAAGGTTATTTTACCGAAGTCTTCCGACTGACCTGCGAAAGATCGATGGTTCTACCCAGACGATTGTCTGTGCCCGACAGGTCGACTGCTAGGGTCTCCCCCACCAGTAATAACCGGGCGTCGCAAAATGACTGACAAACTGTCGAAGTGACGTAAAATCAAACAAACATAGCGAATTACAGGTCAGTGCCGTAAGTCGGCTACAGAAAACGTTATGACTCGCTAAAGCCCGCCAAAATCTGTCCGCCTAGGCCTCACCAAATAAACTTTTCCATCTACAGCACTGACCTGGTTATTCAATTTATCATGTCATCATCGTTATCTCTTTTCATCGACATTGTATTCATGAGTTTTAAGTTTTCGATTCATATATGATTGAAAACTAAAGTTTACCCTCACCCACTAATAATCCCTTGAAGTGTCGTCGCTTTGCACATCAAAAACGATATCAATCGCTTCCCGAGTTTATTTCAAAATCGTATAAAAACACAATTAATACGTCAAATAATCCCAGGGAGTCGTTTAAGTTTATTCGGCGAAGAATCATAAACCACAACGCGATTATTTGAAATCGATTGTTCGAATCTGTTGACAATTCGTATGTCTACACCGGTTTGAAATCGTGCAGTATAAATCGCCGACTTGTATCTGCGGTATATACGAAAAGGGTGTACAAAACAAAGCTGGAAAATACGGTATTGTGCAATCTTGGGGATAAAAATGTGTGATATCGGCATATGATACAGGCAATGAAGAGTCCATGTGTATGGATAGTCCCTATTGCCTGATATAGATGTGTCACATGACCAAAAGTTACCGGATATCAAAAAGGTTATCAGGCACACTGTTATTATGTCACTAAGGATAACAGTGACAGGATAAAACTTAAGTATATTCTAATAAAATAAGAGGTCTCACTTGGAAGTGACTGCGTTATTTGCTCTTCATTGTTTGCATCAATTTTCGAGTTACGAGTTTGCGAAAACAAACGTACACATACAATATTCGACGCAACGGGTTTAATATCATAACGGTTTGTCACTCAAATATTATCAGCATCCACTTGGAAAGTAACGAAAAGGCAGCACATTACCGTCTATTTGAATTTGAACGCAACTGTACGCTTTCCAAACGTCATAATTAATAACCGTGTAGACCAAGACTAGCCACTATGTCTCCGAATGGTGTCTGGTCAGTGCTAGAGTTTTTAACATGTAATTTGAAATTGGTCAGGGGTACATATTGGGTCATTGTATGAACGATTTCTAGAATATACCTTTCAGCTTTTTCTAGGCTTGCTCAAAGTTGGTGGGGTAAATTAACATTGTAAACAAAACAAATTGTTAACTTATAATTGGTGAATGATTATGATAAGCAGAAAATGATAGTTTGTATATAGTGACTTATTGATTTCGGGTCTAAGTATAGATAAACTACGATTGCTTTATTTTTAAAAAGAAGTTTTTATATTCAAAATATGCAGTTTAATTATCCAATCAACTTTTACTGATATTTAAGAATACACCTCTTTTTCAAAACATTTGCACAATTTCTAACTTTATATTAGATATAATATTTGAAAATCTAAGAAATTTCCCTTAATGTTCGCCTAATGAGCTTTAGGATTTCTCCTATAATGCGAGGTTTAATGATGCCACACATGTAATACTATTTCTCAAGTTATAGGAACATTAAATGGCACCAACCACACGTATGTTTCTTTGACATTGACATTAACCTCTGACCTTGACCTCTTGACAAACAATTCTTCTTGCTGTACTTTTCATTGCACCAAGTTTATTGAAAACAAATTGATTCATCTCGGATAATGCCATATACATTGAATTTTTAACATTGTTATTGACCTAATTTATTAAAATTGAACTAATAAAAAATCCTCGCTTACTTTGACACAACGAGAGAAGACTTATTTACTTAATCAATTTACAATATGAAATAAATTTCTCAAAACATAAGAGAAAATAGTGGTTTATCGAAAAGTTGAACATTTAAAAAGCAGCGAAAGTGGTTGGGCGAATATGTTGAATATTTGGAGAATAACAATATTCAAAACAGAATGTAATACATTTCATTTATGTATTTTATATATACTTATACTCACTATGGAAATGATCGTGTCTGCTTACCACGTGCATTCACCAAAACATTATAAAAAACTTTCGATATACATATCATAAATATTTACCCCACCAACTTGTAACACGCAAAGACGGGGATGAAACTTCCAGCAAGAACTCGATCATTAATAAAAGGCTCATAGAATGCCCAATATATAGACAATTGGATGAAAATCCCTTTAATTACACCCCCTCTTTTGTCGTTGAATTTGAAGTCGTTTTACTAAACACACCCATGGGATTTTTTAGCCGAAGCTTTTTTCACTATTTGACTCAAACATATTTAACCCATGACCTATTAAGAATTCCAAAATCAAAGATTACTATTGATTTTTTCACAAATTGGGTTAAATATAATAAATATAGAAATATTGGTTTCTTATATTTAGATGTTTGTGAATTTCTTTGGCATTTTTGTGAGATCTCAAAAACAGAAACACGAGGACTAATCCATATGTGAGCGGACAGTGTTTGGTCTATACAAATGCGCTGTTCAATCTCATAAAACATTTTTAAAGTCTCATCCGAAAACTTAAGTCCGGCTGGGAGCGAACTCGCGACTCGCGATAGCCTAGCGCTTTACCACAAGACCACAGCACCGTCTGAAAAGCTCTATTATCACATAGAATCAATATGTCAATATTAATAAATCTGTATATTAATCTTATAACTTAGAATCATATGGATTCAGCTTTTTCCAGGACTATGATTGAACGTGGCATTTGTAAAGAGGTAAGCCAAGGAAAGTGAAACTTTACTTAAATAATCCAAGTCTGTATGCACAATTAGGACCTCCACAACTTTTTACTTAATCTCTAACTTAATCAACAACCTTAAGCGTTGTTCGAGAATACGACTCCTTGTCCAGACGCCGATTAACTGGGTACTGTTTGGCACTCAATGATTTTAAGACGTTGAATAAAATATGATAAATGTTAAAATATTAAGCAGACAAAAGTTTCACCAGATGACAAATTTTGCGGCATGATAACTGTTAATTGGCGTCTGTATCCTAAGGCACACCTTGTTTTAAGAATAAAGAATGGATGTCAACGGACACTTGTAACGTACTGTAAAGGCAGGTTTGAAGTTTGATAACCAGCCAGATACCGACGCCTAAATTTTGATACATGTATCAGTGTTGTATTTCGACACAGTGTCTTCGAAGTGTGGCATGTACAGCATCTACACGATCCACATTATACAAGTGTTGCTATGGACGCGGGGGTACACTGGTGTAAATTATGATTGGCGACATCGTACGAGAAAAATACGATTGACCTATATCTACTTAACTTCCAGGGGCTCGGGCCGTCAGTAGTAGGAGTAACGAGATTGCGCCACCGACATTTAGCAACAACTGTTTCTCTGTAGGCCATATCAATACAACAGAAAACGATTAACAGTAATTAGCATTCATCGGCGGATATCCAGTCTAGAGATTGATCAGATTTAAACAATAGCTCAACGAAAGAAAGCACGGGTTTTGTTACCATTGTTGCCTTGAAAACCGACCTAGAATATGGCCTGCTCAAGTGACGCCTTTACTAGTAACACATAAGCTAGGATTTCTGAACAAATAAATAGCTGTCACAAGTTTTCGGCCAATCGTCTAAATGTTTGTTAGTCCTAATCATATGTGCTCCGCTGTGGCTATTGCGCTGATCTACTCGATATTGTGATATTGAGTTAACAATATAAAATTGCAATTTTGTTTCAAATACTTAACACAAGTGACGTCTACCAAAGAACGTTGCCCGTCTTCAAGTATGGCGAATATTTTTTTCCGATTTTGTGTATCTGCTTTTGCCCGATGTTCAAATATCCTGGAAGGTAGAACGGCGTTGATATATGGATCATTATCGAGATGCCGTGTGATCAGTGCACTACACTGAAAACTAGTGCCCCCACTAACACCGCTCTGTCACAGAATGGTGTAAGTAGCAAAGGGGTATAGCTTCTGTATGGAGGAACCCCTTCATCAAGGACCATCTACACCAGTTTACCTGTTCATTTATAAGGGATGATTGGGAAAAAATCTTATATCCTAATCTCCAATAGGAACTAACATGAACTAGAACTCAGTCGATGGCACGCCATCGCAAATCACCATCTCCCGACCCCCTCCTGCCCAACCCCTTGGGTCAGAGCAAATCAAAATGTTGCTCTTGCATGCCGCCATCATGACAGGAGGTCATAAACCGAATAAGGAAGAAATCGATCAAGCCGTTTGGGAGGATACAATAACAGAAAATGTTTGACCACTTGATCTTTTCCTGCTCCGCCCCCTTTGGGTCAGAGTGAAAACTAGAAAATGTGTACATAGGTCACAGATGCCCCCACTAGCGCTTTGTCAAAAACAGGTCATATTTTCACAAAATAAAGGCCCATAACTCTGTACTTTTCGGGACGTACGGATGGACGGACAAATGCAAGTCTATATGCTCCACTCTTTTAGTGTTGGGTGCAAAAAAATGTTGCTCTTGCGCGCCACCATAATGTGAAGAGGTCATATACCAAATATGAAGGAATCGGTCAAGCAGTATAGGAGGAGATACAACAACTGGCAATGTTTGACCTCTTGACCCCGCCCTGTCTCACCCCCTGGGGTCGGATCGAAAAGAAATGTTGCCCATGTAGGGTGCCAGCATGTGAGGAGGTCATATACCGAATATGAATGAAATCGGTCAAGCAGTTTAGGAGGAGATACAATAACGGGTAAAGTTTGACCTCTTGACCCCACCCTGCCCCACCCCCTGGGGTCCAAGCAAACAGAAACGTTGGTCTTGCATCCCGCCATCATGTGAGAAAGTCATGTACCAAATAAGAAAGAAATTGGTCAAGCAGTTTAGGAGTAGATACAATTACGTGCAATGTTTGACCTCTTGACCCCGCCCTGCCCCACCCCCTGTGGTTGGAGCAAAATGAAATGTTGCTCTTGTACCCCGCCGTCATGTGAGCAGGTCGTAACCCGAATATGAAAGAAATTGTCAAGCAGTTTAGGAGGAGATACAATAACGGGCAATGTTTTACCTCTGGGGTCGGAGCAAAACAAAATGTTGCTCTTGCACCCGGCATCATGTGAGATGGTCATATACGAATATGAAAGAAATTGGTCAAGTGGTTTAAGAGTAGAAACAATAACGGGCATTGTTTGACCTTTTGACCCGCCCTGCCCCGTCCCCTGGGTTCGGAGCAAAAGGAAATGTTGCTCTTGCACACCGCCATCACATGAGGAGGTCATACACCGAAAATGAAAGAAATTCGTCAAGCGGTTTAGGAGGAGATGCAATAACTAGCATTTGCATGGACGGACAGACAGACGGACGGACGGACGGACGGAGGCGATTCTAATATCCCCATTTTTTTTCTAAAAAAGTACACTGCGAACAATATTTCATTGTGTACACATTAACCCATAAACTGATATGCCATATTTAGATCATGACATAAGTTTCCATTATTAAGGTATTCCACCCCTAATGCGAACATTAGGGCATCGGTAAGCTTTGCCATGCTCTGGCAATTTCCGGAATGGGTCGAAAAGGACACAATCGCTGTATGAATATTGCCGAAGAAACTTCTGAAATATTCGGGCAGCCATAGTGTGCTTGACTACCAAAACTCCGTAAACTTAAAAAATATTTGGGCAGTCATTATCCCCACCTTTTTTGAAAAACAAAATGGGGATATTAGAATCGTCTCCGTCGGTCCGTCCATCTGTCAGTCCGTCCGTGCGAAGGCTCGTCATGTATCTCCTCATAATGAGAAACATGTGCTTAAGTAACAAAAAAATAAAAAATATTGAATCTTGAACCTCAACTTCATAAGAAAGTGGTCAAGCCCGCGTTTCAACTCAATACGTGTTATCGTAATTACTATAGAATTATTGCTCTAAGTGAATTCTGCTACTCCTAGACAAAAGTCTGATGATATTTTGTAAAATCAAAATACTAAGGAATAAGAAAGATCATTGGAAACTGTAATTTATAAATTTCTAAAACATTTTTTTCGAAGTGTCTCTATCCCGAAAGTTCAATAATTCCTATAAAAGAGTCAGTTAGTGTAGGACTATCGTTGTTCTACCTAGAAAACGCCATTTAAACCACACTTGTATTTTTACCCAAAAGGCATGTACGACACCAGACAGTCGATATGTTACATGCCTGGTTATACAAAGGTCGATTAAATTATAGTTTTTTTTATTTTTTTTCTTATCAACTATAATCCGTGGCAAAACAGTGCTGAGAATACGCATAGTCGAGCTTATCGTGGTATATCTATGTATATATACTTTAACCATGCAAGCTGCTGCAGTAAAACCTTTCTCAATCGGACACTCTCTTCACCGTAAATATGACTAAACTGTGGATTTTAAGACAGGTCACAGCTTTATTTAGGCAGAAAGTAACACAAGAGGCTCCTATATAAGTTTTCTGTATAGCTGTTAGCCTGCATTAAGCAGCCATCTGCATTTACAACACATCCGGTATTTTGTAAAAAATAAGTGTCCGGTTTAGAACAGGTGTGTTATTGTTTATAGACCGATCAAAGAAGTCATGCCTTGCTTGCGTCCTAGCTTGTAAACTAAACATTAAGTCGTGCCTATATGCTATAACAAGATTCACTTGTACTGCACTCCCCCAATCTTAAATGGATTTTTATCTGTCAGATAAACGCCGCTCTAAATGGCAACGGAAAATAATGTAGTGTTTGTACAAGCTAATTCACTTTCATGGCCTAAATAGAGATGCTATCGGCGATCTCCATAACATAAAGTCATCTTCTCCGATCTTTATCGTTTCGTCGCATGTCAAATCTTTTATATTCGTAATGCAAATTCTATGCGATGCATTTTAAACAAGCGAATCAATGAACTGTGAAAAGCCGTTGTGTGATTCTTGAAGAACAAGGCGATAACATGTCACATTGTTAGAATCATGAATCGATTTCTACATTGCCGGTTTGTTCAGAGGCCCATGTTTTATTAACCCTTTGATGTTTTATGCAACGATTTTTTATTAATAGTGCAATGCCATCGAACGCATCGCAGCTATAGTTAATCTCTCATTTATGCATATTGTTTTATCGAAACATATTTCATCTGGCCAAAAGCATTCCATGTTGCTTTGCATAAGTAATTATGCAAATGTTTAGAACTAATATATTTCAAAAGTCCTGCAGAAACTGCTTGTCATGAAATTGATGTCCTGTCATAAACCAAAATACCACAGGTTTGCAAAGGACAAGATTCTGATCGTATCAAATATGATATATTAGTTTAAGGGTGAGGCCAGGCGGCCGTGCCAATAAGGTTGTTTATTCGCACGACCACAATGTTCCTAGTCTGATAGGGACACGAATGCCGTGTTCTTAACAGACTGGACATACCCTTTTTTAATTTTATGTGTTTAGTTACAAAATTATAACCTTGAAGAATTTTTTTCCGGAAATATTCGCATGGCCGTCGAGTACTTAACATGTTAATGTGTAGGCCCGGTCTACACTTCCCAGAAAATAAACACCAAAACGCACATACGAACGCCTTGCTGAAGTGTCCAGGGGCCCCCAAAAAAATATGGGCTAAAATATTTCAGAAAGTTATAGTTCGATCACTTGAAGAGAAATAAATTAACGTCCACAACGAGAAATTCGGGCATATATATACAACTTTCCAAGAAAATAACCAATATTGACAACAGAAAAACAAATTAATATAACTGGAAAAAAGAACACGCTTGGGGTTGGAATCGATCCGTGGTCGCCAGCGTGATTCGTCACTGCTGACACCTGTAGGGTATGGTCTCCTCATTGTGACCATTTTATCGTACCCGGGTGTCAGGATTTGGGACTCGGGATTCAATTACAGTATCCAATTTCATAACTTTCCAATTTCGTAACTGAACACCCATGACTTCAGCAAATGCATGACGCATGTTATTAATGTGTTGTTGTTAAGTTCGCATTAGATACTGAAAACGGCATACATAACTATTATAAATCTTAAGAATTCTTTTTCACACGGCCGCCGTGCGAATAGTTTTTACTTCAGTTTAAACATTCACTAAAATTGTAATTTCTATCCAGGCTTATTTAATGCGAACTATGCAAGTGGCGTTTAGTAAGTTTTTTTTATATGGGATCTAAATCAATAGCAAGTATGATTAATATACATGCGTTATATATCGGTTGAAAATTAAGAATTTTTCTTGAAAGCATTATCCTTTAAATGTCAATTGATTAAGATCATACCACCGGTCAATTTAGCAGACATATAGGCACACTTCGATTCGCTTACACTACAAAATGGTAGGTAAGAATGGTAGATACGGCATAGCCAGGTCACGCATGCGCAGATAACAGTCGAATCGGTGCACTGGTAATAAAACGGATATAAATAGAATAGTCAGGCTACAAAAGAGAGCAGAATAGAATAATTCTACATAAACCTATTCGAACAAAGAGTAGCGACATGTTTCAGAATTTAAAATGGTTATCTTTTCAAA